>JACERP010000122.1:0-288889 GCA_014080715.1 Scenedesmus sp. NREL 46B-D3 | reverse complement strand
AAGCCTGCCTGCCTGGAACTGAACCCGCCATGCCTGCTCAGCCTGCCTGTCCATCAGGCACTAACAGCTCCATCCCACCACCCAGCGTTCCAGCATCCGCGCTGACTCACCCTCGCGCGCAAACAAGTCCCTGAAGACCTTGCGCAGGTAGGAGTAGTCCGGCTTGTCGTCAAGCGCAGGCTGCGGCAGTACTGGAAGTACGTGGTGAACTCCAGCGGGTAGCCCTTGGTCAGCAGCTCGATGGGCGTGCTCATCTTCTTCTCGCTGATCTTCTCGTACTTCTGGCGCTTCGTGGCGGCCTTGAGGCCCTGCCACGGCAGGCTGCCGCGCAGGAAGTACATCAGCACGTAGCCCAGGCTCTCCATATCGTCACGCCTGGCAACACAGTGTGCACACAAACAGCAGCGGAACAAAGGTGTCTCAGCCAACGCAGGCACACGTTGCGCCTCGCAATGAGTGTACTTACAGGCAGGCCATCAGCCCAGGAAGTGCTGTGTGAGCACGGCACCAGATCAGTCACCAAAAGCGCCGCCGCCGGTTGCACAGCCAGCAGCCCGCGGCCCACCTGCTCTGCTCGATGCCAAGGTGCGTGTTGATGCTGGCGTAGCGAGCAGTGCCTGTGAGGTTCTTGTTCTCACGGTATGGGATGTGAATGTGGCTCTTGGGGTCACGGTACTTCTTGGCCAGACCAAAGTCAATGATGTGCACCTGCAGACAGCAGCAGTGATCAGACAGCAGTGTCACTCACTGCCATAAGAAGGGCGCACCAAAACCTGTTATCTGTTACCAACTGCTACTGTTCTGACAAAGCCGTGGTAACAGCAGGGCCAAAACATCGCGCGTGCAACTGCTGATGATGATGCTGTGCGCCAACGCCAGCGTGCCTGACAAGCTGCTGCAGACTGCCGCAGACTTTGCCCATCGCTGCTGTTGCAGCCATTTCCAGTGTCCCCAAGTGTTCACTTCAGCACAGCACAGCTGGGCAGCTGGCAGGCACGCCCAGCTGCTGCAGCTGCCATGCATTGAGCATTGAGGGCTGCTTTAACGCTGCTGTGCTTCGCCTGCAAGCTGCGTGCTGTACCTGGTTGGCCTTCTTGCCAAGCCCCATGAGGAAGTTGTCTGGCTTGATGTCCCTGTGTATGAAGCTGCGCGCGTGCACAAACTCCACTCGAGACAGCTGCAGCAGCAGCAGGAAACACGGTATGCAAGCAGCAGCACAAGACGTGGACGAGCCTGCAAGCTTGTGCACTGATATAGCATGCTGACAACCGACTGCATGACATCAATGACAGCAGTAAGCCGAGCAAGGAATGCCGCAACTCAGATGCGCTGTACGGGTCCCCTGAACGGTGAACCAGTTACTGCTGTTGCTGCAATTCGCTCTATGACTGCATTACTATAGAAGCCGCTCCTACTATTGCAAACATCATTTTTGTGAGGCATTTGAAGTCTTGCGGCCACCAACAGCCTGCCTCCATGTGCAGCACTCCAGCTGCTGCCGGGCAAGCTGCTAAAGCAAAGCACCGTGCACGCTGCAGCCTGGTGCAACTGCAAAAAAACCGCTTGCTTTGTTGTTGCAGACAAGCAACACAGCAGGCGGTACACACAGCACCTGCTTGAACTCAGATGCACACGCTCTGCTGTTTGCACACCAGCTGCTGCCGCATGCTTGCTGCTGTTTGTCCCGCCCCCCGGCGCACGCACCAGCTGATCTGCCAGCATCAACACCGTCTTGAGGCTGAACTTTCTGTTGCAGAAGTTGAAAAGGTCCTCAAGGCTGGGCCCCAGCAGGTCAATGACCATGACGTTGTAATCTCCCTCCACGCCATACCAGCGGACATTGGGGATGCCAACTGCAACAGAGCACAGCAGATGTAAGCGGAAGCGCACCAAGAGCAGCAGCAGCAGCTGCATCCGTCTTCTGCTCTTTGCATGCTGTCTGTCTGTCCTGCCACGCACCTCCACCCTGCAGGATCTTGTATAGTTTAGACTCATACAGCAACTGCGGGTGCTTGGTCTTCACGCTTTCCTGCAGAGCAAGGAGCGGAGTAAGTGTCCACGCTTCGCAAAGCCTGCCCGGCTGGCCGCTGGCGAGCCTGCTGACTCCATTCACGCACCAACTTAATAGCAACCTCCTCTCCAGTCTGTATGTTGGTGCCTGCGAACCACAGCGCGTGAGTCAGCAAAGGCTTGCCCCAGCGACAAATATAGAGCCCGCCCCCAGCCCCGCAACGTACCTAGGTAGATATCTCCAAAAGACCCGCCACCTATAGCAGAGAAGAAGCAAGTGAGCGACTGCCCACGGCACACTGCATGCCCCAAGGCAGAGCAAGGCCTGGGCAGCGTGGCTCACCGATTTTGCGTCCCAGCCTGTAGCGTCCTGCTATACGAATATCTAACGCCATGGTTAGCTCTCTGTTTGGTCTGTCTAATCCCGCTCTGCCTCCCTCAATACAGGCCCAGGCCTTGCTTGCTCAACTATCCATAGCCAGTCTCGTTGCGCCAGTTCCTTCTCCCTTCACCTAGTGCACCTCAACAACCAGCCTGACTTCGCAGTCGCGCACTCACGACGCAGCACGAAGCTCGTCCTTGTTGTGTTCTAAAAACCTTGCAAGCATAATTCTGCGAAAGGTGTGAGGGACGATCACTTGGTTTCTTGCGATAAACTAACCACTATGTGCACCTGGAGTAGACCTTACAACGTTCGGTGACTGGTGCTGCTTCTGGCAACGGTGTGTGCAGCCCGTGACGTTTAAACAAGGTGCATTTGCACACAGCCAAATCAGTCAAACCAACAACGGTCCTTAGATCGCTGCAAACAAGTCAAAACACCGCTCGAGCTCAGGACGCACCAGCAACAGCAGTACTGCTGCTGTTATGCAGCGCAACCAGCCCATGATGCTGCTGTAGTGCTCCACCTGCAGCCTCTGAATCACGCGCTGACTGACATGCCAGAGCAAAGCAACGAATGCTGGTGCTACCAATGTCTAGATTTCAACTATCTAGCTGGCATAAGAGCGCAACCCCCTGCAGTACCCAGAAGTCTGACCCTGTCCCACGCGCCACTGGTAGGCTTACACACAGCACAAAGTTCGTGCTGTGGCCTGTTGTGCTGAGCACGCCTGCACGCTCAGACGTCTTGTACAGCGGGCACTGGTATCCTCGACTGGTGGCTCGTAACTCTGCACCGGCTTGAAGTGCACCACAGGGAGAGGTGCTCGCATCATCCCCGGCTGCGACTCCTGCAAGCAGCCGCCTGTGCTGTCCCAGCGGCCGCCATCAATCCATAGCCCGTCCACAAAATGCCGTCGCTCGGCGGCCCTGTCACCCCGCTGCCTGACTGGGTCTTTGTAACCTGCAGCACAGGGAATGCAAGTTACAGCTTGCAAGATTGAGGCAATACCAATTGCGCACGTTTATCATACCTGACGATATGCATATATTGTTTCTGATGTGTGACTACTGCACCCCCCTCCCACACCGAATTATCGAATTACCAAAGTAGGGCCACTGGCCACCCGGAAAGGAGCCAAACAAGGCTCATGGGGTCCACAAAACTCAAAAGAAGACCATCAACCGGAAGAAACCGCAACCTCAACAAGCTCAGAGAGCTCAGAACTCAGAGAATCAGTAACTTCAGAAGCACTACTAGTAATGCCATCACTGGGAAGCAACAAATGTGCCAACTCTGGATCACTACGTACCAGTAAGCAACTGTGTATGAAAGCAGCAACCTTACTTTGTCTTTGCCGCATAAAGTCTGCCAGACATCGCCCGCACGGGTTTGCTAAGGCACTTGGGTTCTGCCAACCACCGAACTCATCAAACAGACACCAAAAACGCTCCCGGACTAGCTCGTAATCATCACACTCAAATACCACGTGGAACTCATCCTCAACCTGGCCAGCAGCGCATCGGGTGCAAAGCCGCTGATGTCTAGGTAGCAAGGAGTTGCCAGCCCTCTCCCACCGACCAGTAGCCACGCGCAAGTCATGTGCACCCAGACGAAAACGCATCAGTGACGACAGGTGCACTTTGTTGAGGCCAGCAGTGTTGTGCACATAGTCTGGACACCAGCTAGACGGCTTTGTCATGTCCAGCTCATCAAATGATGTGCATGCAAACCAGCTCTCGTACGTAGAATGCATGACAGTATCAGAACCAGCAACTCTGGGATCGGTGGGTAAATCATGCCACTGCTGAGACAACCAAGACTGAAAAGCCTCATGCACACAGCGCATATCAGACTCCTCAAGGCAGTGCAGACCGACCAGTGCATCAGGTATGTCGCCCAACGTGCCCGTACGGGTATGCAACGTGCGCACAAGGGACCTAAACTGCCAGAACCACAAGGACAGAACCACACACACACACACACACACGCCACGCACGCTCGCTGTGCCGGGCAACAGGCATGGCATGCACCACCGCACCGCCCTCAGCGGTGCCAGCAGCAGGCCCACTCACTGGAGCGCCGCAACACGCATGCACATGCACCGGCACACGTCACGGACACGAGTATAACACAATGCTGTTCAACACATACAAAATGAAGAGCCCACCTGCCCCAGCACCACCAGCAGCGGCCCCATGAAGTTCCACAGCACCGCAACGGGGATGCAGGCGCACCAGCAGATGAGCCGCGCCCGCTGCAGCACCACCCCCAGCATTGAGTAGCGCCGCGCCCCATACGCCTGCCAGCAGGCCAGGCAGACAGCCAGCAGCGGCCTTGAGGGGCAGCACAACAGGCACCCACGCCGCTCAGCGCAATCCCTTCCACCACGCTGATGCCATTCCACACGTGATTGTGCTGCGGCTGAGCAGCTGGGGGCCGGTCCAGCTACATCTTTGAATAAAACTCCCCAGTTCCCTACGCTGTCTTTGAGGAGCAGGAATAGGAACAACGCTGTTGAGACGCAGTCACTACCTGAGGCCTATTTACGGAAACCCATCAGGTCCGTCCAGCTGCTGACGCCGCAGCATTCAAATGTACTGCCTGAGCACAGCCCAGGTGCTCTGAAAGGAACGCCAGCGCCGCCAGCCAGCAGCTGCCGCTGATGCAGCCGGTGCGTCATTCTGCCTGAGTTACAGCCGAGCCTGCCCAGCAGCAGCAGCGAAAAGCAGCAGCTGCAGCGCTGCAGCTGGCGATCCTGCCCGCACCTGCCCGCACAGCGTGTCCATCGCCGACGCCAGCCCGATGGTTATGCTGATGCCTGTCACGTTGAATAACGATGACGACAGCACGACGGCTGACAGCGCCAGGGGGTCGTTCAAGTGGCCCACGAACGTGGTGGAGATGAAGGTGGTGAGCATTGACGCGATCGACTGGACCGCCAGCGGCACCGCCAGCTTCATCAACCTGGGACGGCGCAGTGCCAGGGCGCGGGCACGCATCCGCATCCCAAGGCAGAGTCAGAACACAGGTGGTGAGCTGTAGTGCGCCCGACTGCAGCGTGAGCAGCCCTGCCAGCTTCATGAGGCTGCTATCCAAGGCAGAGTCAGAACACATGTGGTAAGCTGTAGTGCGCCGACTGCAGCGTGAGCAGCCCTGCCAGCTTCATGAGGCTGCTGAGGCAGGGTCTGGTCAAAAACCTGGAGAGGCAGGGTGCCACCCTTGTTGAAGCGTGGGTCTGCTTGTCTCATCTCTCACACCGTTGCGTCAGCAGACCTGGACCCCTGCCAGCTTCACTAGGCTGCTGAGTCAGGGTTTGGTCGTACATTTGCAGAGCCAGGGCTCAAACATGGACTCGCCCATGTCATGCCACACACCGCCACGTCAGCAGGACCTGGTGTCAGGCCACCCCCATGGGTTGCAGTGTCACACCAGCAGGTTTAACTGTAGCTACAGCAAGTTGCGGTGTGCAAGGAGAACAGGCTTCAGAGCGCAGTGCCTTGTGCAAACTGCGACTGGAATCCCTGCATTAGAGGATGCACGTGGCTCCCGTCGATGCACATGCCAACGTGCTGCTGCTGCTGCTGCTGCCTGCTCCTGTTGGGAAAAGGGTAGCAAGGAGGCTCGCCATGCTTGTACAAACCCAGACACACGGCGGAAAACGCGCTGGGCGGGTGCTGGGCGGGTGGACGCTGGGCGGGTGTGGCAGTCTTTCAACGCTGCAATCATCCAAACCTAGTTTTTTTACCATCTATGCCCAAGCACACATGCCAGCTGCCACCCTCCAGCCCTTGCACCTGCTGCTGCCGGCTTGTTGCCCTGGCTTGCGCCAGTCCACGCATGCACATGCATGCACGTGGATGCACATGCATGCACTTTCATGAAAGACACACACACCCAGACGCTGATGTACCCGCGCACAGGGCAACACCCCCGCACCTGCCGGCCTCTGCCCTGGGGACCGACTGCGCTCTTGCGGTGGGGGTTCGATCCCTGCTGTGTGCACAGGAGTAGGCAAACTCAGCCGACTCAGACGCGCACCTGCCTGCCTCTGCCCTTGCGCCTGCTGCCTCCACTTCAAGCAGCAGCGGCGCCTGCTCCCCTGCTGCGTCCCTGGCGGACTGCGATTGAGGCAGCAGTGGCTGCGTCAAATTGCCCTCATCTCCTGCTGCTGCTGCTGATGATGATGATGCTGCTAAGCTGTCGCTTGCAGTGATGAACCTGGAAGCAAGCAATGAAAGCGGGCGTCAGCAGCGTGCAGGGCAGGCGGGGTTTGATCCCTGCTGTGCACACATGAGAAGGGGGATCCCACCTTCCTTGCACAACGGGCATCAGCGGCGTGCAGGGCAGGCGGAAGCAGTGACACATGTGTGTGCAAACAACCACTGCTGACAGCTGGCTTCAAAGTTAGGCGCGGTGCGTTGACATTCCCTTCCTCAACTGTGCAGCAAGTGCAGCCATCACAAATGTATGTAGCAGGGCACCCACTGCGTTGTGCAGTTGCTGAAGATGCTTTCGCAATACCAGGGAGCATGTGCAAATTGCGGTGCTCCAACACTGCTCTAGACAGTCAGGCACGCGCCTATGCCCGGCTCATTCGGGATGATCGTGCGGCTGCGATTTGATGTTACTGACGGTTGTTGCATTGACGTGCGCACAGCAGCATGCTGCAGGTAACACCACACTATTGCCGCTACTGCTCTGCTGCTGCCGCTGCTGCTGCCTGACGTGCCGTTGCCACTGCTACTGCGGCTGCCGCTGCCACTGCAACTGCCGCTGCCGCTCCTGCTGCTCCTGCTGCTGCTGCTGCTGCTGCTGCTGCTGCATGCGGTGAGGAGAATCCAGACAACCAGATGTTACAACGAAAACTCACCCTTGTTCGGGCGGTGAAATACCCAGTGGCAGGGTTATCCCTGTGTGCGAAAAAGGTTCCTCTGGCAAGCTGCTGCTCCTGCTCCTTTCCTGGTCACGTCTATGCTTGGCCGCTGCTGCACCGTCAAGGTAAATGTATCTAACTTACTAAAACCTCCAGGCGACGCCATGGCGCCTCAAGGCAGCAACGTAGGCTAGAAAAGAGGCAGGACGTCTGCCGGTGCGGGAAGCGCCGGATTTGGTTCGTGTCTGTGCTGTTGACAAACATAAAATGCACTGGTGTAAAAAAGTCCAAAACAAAACCGAATGCGAAAAGCAGGCGAGGGTACGCTTCTCTGGCTGCAGGATGTTCGCACAGATGCACGCGTTGCTAGAGCTCACATGCATGCAGCAGAAGGCGATATCAAAGTTCACACATATTGTGTCACCACCGGCAAGACATCATGATGTAACTTGTGGCGGCAAACCTTCCGGGATAACACACGAAGGTAACGGTTGTTCAGAAGCATGGAGCACCGAACACGCACGCGTACGCCATACCCATAGCACTGCATACCAACAGTCATAGCACGTTGTAAGGACACCTTGCCTGCTAGTCCTCGCGCTCAGGTGCTGTGCGCTGGTGTCATGGACACACCACTGCATGCATGCGTGACTCTGCCAGCCAGCCGGCCCATCATGGCATGCTCTGCGGCAGAGAATCCTGGCAGGCAGTAGACCCCTGTGTGACTCTGCTAACCAGCTGGCCCATGCTGTGCAGCCAGAGAAGCTGCCAATGGCAGGCAGTGCTGTCACCATGGCCAGCAGCCTCGGGCTGACCGCCTGCAGGCTGCTGTGAAAAAGATGAAGAAGCAAAGGCTGCTGTGGATACCCCGCACAGAAACTCTAGCAGAGACGCCCGCATGCACCAGCAGCTGGCAGACACGGGCCACCTCAGCTCACAATAGGCCGCCACCGGTAGCGCAGTGATCACATGACTGGTGCACTGCACTGACAAGGCACCGCGTGTCGTGTTGTTTCGCTTCCCTGCTAGGTTACTGTGCTGCTGCTTATTTCGTTTTTCCAGTTCGCCAGATGATACAATGTATGGTGCCAGATTTAACAGATGCTCCAGGCTGAGTACGCCCCTGCTCAGCTGCATAACTGCCACCGTGAATGATTCACTTGTCATCAGCGGTGCCAGTATCATCTTGCAGTAGGTGTGCAGCAATGCCCGGGCAGGTTGCCTACGGGAAGCAGCGTAGTTAGGATGTCAAGGGGGCAACGGCTGTGCTTGCAGTGCACGCTTCAGTGCTGCAGTTTGTTACAAGGGCTGCAAACACGCCTTGTCGTGCCATCAGCACTACTGACCTGATGTGCTGCCAGTGCGTTTGCTGCGAGTGTCACTGTCATGACGGGCTATGAATTGGGGTCCACTGGAGACTACTTGAAGCTTCAAGGTGGTGTGCAGTCGTCTCGGGTGCCTCCCCGCCAGGGTGAGCACTTGTTGACACTTCTGCCTGCACATCTTCTCTGCGCTACAGGTAAGTTTTGATGTTGAAGCCTTGCTGCCAAGATACGTGCCTGCATGGCACCCCACTCTGAGCACCAGGAGAACTTGGGCGGGGGACCCTGGTCCAGCATTGGAGATACGCAGCTGTGCAATTTTGGAGCCCTGGAGCCGTTCAATTGCGTTCTTTTCTAGCAGGTTCACAGCGGATGCCCAAAGTCTTGTACCTTTAGCGCAGCCAAGCTTTGCGGCACACCGGTGGGTAAGACATTGGAGATTGATGGATTAGGTGGTTGCCCAATGAGCCTGTCATTGGCTCAAAAAACGGGAGATGCCGCATCCCGTGCGTAACATCCCGTGCGTAACATCCAAACTGTGAAACTAGTACTGTGAAACTGTGGGTACCCAGCCAGTCTGCAGCACACCCTGCCAGCAGATGGGAAGGCACATGTTGCCCTGTACAGGCCTCGCTTGAAGTGCCTCTGCAGCCTGCAGCCTTGCAGTGCAGCAGCATCTGCTGTGCGCTGTGGCAAGCCCCACGCACGCACAACACCGCCTGCTGACATACTGCGCAAACATCCCAGGCGGTGGCTGCACCCACATGTGGCACATGTGAACAGGGACGATGACGGCACCCTGCATGGCAGACATGGCAAAATTTGGCGCCTGCAATTCTTTAATGTCGGCAACCTGAGCCCAACCGACCTTTTACATGTCAGGACGCACATGCAGTACATGCAAAATGCAAAATGCCACCACCACATGCATAAAGCAACTGCTGCTGTCGCTGTAGTATGCACGCACTGCTGATCACCCACTGTAAATGAAGCTGACGCAAGTAGAGAGCAGCTGTCCAGAATGACGAGCTTCAGGGGCACCGGCCCTTCTGCGTCCAGGAACATCAGGTAGAGACATGTGACAGGACACGGCGCCGCGGCTGCCTGCATGCAAACGTCCCAGTTTGTGGGGCCCATATATACACCGGCTGCCTACACCGGACGACACCGGTTGGTGTAGTCCCGTGAAACATGTTACACACATTTGGAGTCGTACATCGGCCGGTGTGGTGCCGGTGTAGTTCAGCAGTGTGCCCAACAGCCCAGCACCCGCCCTCAAGCAAGCTCGGCTGCGTGCACCTGCTGTGCATGCCGCATGGCACACGCCGTGCATGGGAAGCAGCACTGCATGCATGCGAACGAGTGCCCCGCATGCCATGCACCTGCTGTCCCTTGAGCTCGCTCCCTGAGAGACCGCACCTCGGTGGTGCCAGCGACCAGTGATCCAACAGCATGAGCAGCCTCGCATGCAGGGGTAGGGTGACACTTGCTTGCCTTTCATGCTAGAGTGCTGCTTCTTCTTCTTCACAACATGCAAGGCAGACGTGTGCGCGTGCCGGCCTCGCGTCCAAGCGCCCGCATCTGCGCTGCGATGCACCCAGGCCTACCCAGTGTGAAGGGTCGCAGGACTGCATGTGTTGCGGGGCACAACGCAGCAACAAATGCGGCACTGCCCAGCATGGACGGCAGCCAGATCAAGCATGCTGCCATGAGGCGCAGGACGAGTGGCACACCAGCATGCACAGCGCACTGCAGCTGACCGTGTACGAGCACCATCCAACCGTGGCTGGAGCCTGCCGCCCGTACACCGCAACAATCGGAGTGCCGGTCTGAGACTGCCAGCGCCGCTGACGTAACCTGCTCAGGCATGGCGACCGCTCCGCGCAAAGGCTGCAGCGTCGAGAGCCCAGCATGCACGCACACAACCCACACAGATCACCGCAGCCACGTACGCCTGGCTACGGCGTTTGAGATCTGCAGTGCCGCACTTGAGCACAAGTTGGTCGTGCCTGCACGGAAGAGGATCTGTTCCCCAAGCTGAACCTGCCACGGAAGCAAGATGCCGTCTACACCAAACAAACTGCAAAGATCGTGCGATATGCACGGTACCAGTAGCAACACCATATGTTGGTGATGAAGGGGGCATGATTGGCTGGTAGTTCGTCGACGCCACACTCCTGCTGAACCCTCAAACCCTGCCAGCAGGTTCACGGAACCCTGCTGACAGTGTTCAGCCTTCGTTGTCTGCCAACGCCGCACTGCTGACCTGGCACAGCAGGCCATCTGGCGGCACGACCCGCCTGCATCTGCCAGACACACACACCGGTACAGCAAGAGAGAGGCGCAGCTGTGCTGCCCTTCTCCTCCTCTCCTCTGTGCTCCTGTGCAAACCACAAAACCCCTGTCCCAGAATGCATTACGGCTGCTGCAAAACAACGGCGGGATACAAGAAACATGCAGGCCCTACAGCCACATGCCAACATACACAACTCAAGCCCGTATCTCCCTAACATATGTACTCTGCAAACCAGCCTACGTCTGATGTCCCCTGCATCACTGAACCCCTCTTACCCACCCCGCTCCACCACCACTAACCCATCTAGCTAGCAGTGCTGCCCTCATCCTAACGCTGTCTTCCCTCGCATTCAAATGTCTTCACTGCTATGTCTGTGTAGGTTTTAGAAAGATCTGCAGGGACTCCCCCCCTGCTCCTGCAGATGCGGCTGCCGCAGCAGCACCAAAGTGCAGATGCACGGCTGGTTGAAAACAGCAGGCATTGTCACTCCGCAGCTGGCCACGCCGCATTGAACAGCAGCGACGCTGTGGCCCACATCTGCAGCTCAACTCAGCTGACCAACCGACGCAAGCTCAACTCAATTCGGCTGAGCTCAGCTCAGCTCAGCTCAGCTCCGCTCAGCTCCAGTGCTGGCGCTCGCTGCTCGCGAATATGCTGTAGAACACCGCGCCCACCACTTGGAAAGCGGCGGTGGGGAAGAACAGCGCCAGCTGCCAGCTGCTGGTGGCGTCCAGGAGGTAGCCCGCGCTGGTCACGCCCAGCACCCCTGGGATGGCTCCCGCCGTGTTGGTGATGCCGAGCAGAGCGCTGGCGTACTTGGGCGACAAGTCCTGCAAGTGCATGCGCAACGGCGTCAGCACACCGGTGGGAGTTGACGGTGAGATGCTGCAGGACGCTGGCAGTTGTGCAGGGGGTGGCGATGGTGCGTTGCGCATGCCTGAGTGCTGCCACTTCCTGCACCAGCTGCAACCATGCCAAGTACGACGACAGCACGCACGTGTGGCAAGCCGAGTGCGAGCATGCAAAGCAGCAGTTGCAGGCATGCTGTTCAAATGCGTGGGTGACAGCCTGCAGATGCTGCCATGCACCAGGTGCTGTGCGTGCAGCACCAGCACACAGCCTTGGTGAAGAGGCAGTGGAGCCGGGCAGGGGTGTACCAATACATATGTGTAACCAATGTGTATGTATATGTATTGTGTGTGTATGATACGCATATTATGTGTAATGTATACCAACACTGCTTAGTTCCATCACCAGCAGCCAAACAACACGAGCGCGCCGATTGACTGCGCAGGATGATGACGCTGAGTACGATCAGCATGCCATCAACTCCCTGCTGCAGCGGGGCGTCATATTACAATTGGTGATTCAGTATGCACCACCCTGGTGGGTTGCAGGTACCAGCCCCGCCCTGCTTCACGCGCCCCAAACGCAAAGCCACTGCTAGTACTACGTCTACCAGCCTCCCTGCTGCAGCGCGGCCTCACTCACGCACCTGGTGGTTGCAGTAGAGCCCCGCCCTGCTCCACGCGCCAAAGGCAAAGCCGACCGACAGCAGCCCCACCAGCAGCGGCACGTTGGCGGCCACGCCCGGCGGCGGCGTCAGCAGCGCGCACGCCACCATGCAGGCCGCGGGGATCACGAACGCCAGCCCCTGAGCGATCTTGCGCACCTTGGTGAGGGACATGCCCCGCTTCACCAGCCCGTCCGCGACGGGCCCGACCTGCACACATGACGAGCATGCATCATTAAGCAGTACTGTTGGTTCTGCATGGTGAGAGTGCCACAAGTCGCTCCGCTTCACCAGGCCGTCCGCGACGGGGCCGACCTGCAGCACGCGCCGCCGCACACATGACGAGCATGCATCACTGAGTAATAAGGTTAGTTCTGCATGGTGGGAGTGCCACAAGTCGTCCCGCTGGGTGTGTGCTACAGCGCGTGACGACAGCGAAGCATTATTATCAAGTCCACATATATCATTGATTCTGCATGTTGGGTGTGCCACACGTTGCTCTGCGGGGTGTGTGATGCAGCGGGTGACGGCAGCCGCGACAAGCAGCAGCTGTGGGGCGCTGTGGGAGGCTGCGCGGCGCGCATGGCTGTGGCGGGAGGCACCCGGCGCAGCCACGCTGCAGCAGCGCCCAAGCACACACCATCCCGCAGGCGGCACCGCTGTCCTGCAAGCAAGCTGTCCTGCAAGCAAGCTGTCCTGCAAGCGTATTTGGGCCCAGTGCTTCCCTGACACGCAGTGTGGTAGGAGGACGGCATCCCGCCAGCACACTTTGCGCGGGCACGCTGCCCTGCAGGCACGCTGTCCTGCAAGCAAGCTGGCCTGAGCCGTGCGGCCCTGCAAGCCTGCTGTCGTGCACGCAGAGCGTGGACTGCAGCCACGAAGCAGACACGCCATCCTGCAAGCAAGCTGGCCTGGGCTGTGCGGCGCTGCAAGCCTACTGTCATGCACGCAAAGCATGGACTGCAGCCGCAAAGCAGACACGCCGTCCTGCAAGCAGCGCTCACCACCGGAGTCATCGCGATCATCGCCACGTACGGGATGAGCGTGAGGAAGCTGCTCTCCTGGACGTTCAGGCCCAGCGCCATCTCAAAGTAGCTTGGCAGCCACGCCAGCAGCGTGTAGTAGCCCCAGTTGAAGCAGAAGTGAGCCACCGTGACCGCCCACACGGGAGGGCTCTTGAAGAACTCCCCCCAGGGCACGACCGCACTGCGGTCCCCCTGCTGCGGCTGCTGCTGCGGCTGCGGGCGGCGGCTGCTGCTGCTTTGGCTGCTGTGGCTGCTGCTTCGGTCGCTGCTCGCCGCTGCTGCTTGATGGGCTGCCGCTGCGACTGCTAGACGTTGATGCTGCGGAGCTGCTGCTGCTGCTGCTGCTGGGGCGTGCATACGGCACGCCCGCTGATTTTGCTGCTGCCTCCGCCCATTGCCGGAAGTCGTCGTCCATTTCGTCCATGCTGCCGGCTGTGATACGCGCGTCAACAATCGCCTCCGCTGCTGCTGCGCTGCTGCTGGCCTCGACTCCAACTGGCAGCTTGGGCACACGAATGACGCCGGAGCTGGCTGCTGCTGCTGATTGCGCTTGCATGAGGGGGTCCTGCAAGATGTAGCAGCAGCAGCAGCAGCAGCAGCAGCGGCAGCAAAGGCACAGCAACCACACAGACATGCAGTCAGTGAAAGTTGCAACAAACCAGAGTGCAGCGGAACAAGCATAGTCAGAACAACAGAGCAAACTGATCCGTGGGTGAGGTAGAACAGCGCCTTGACCGAACAGGAGGCCAGCGCGAGCTTTATCCATGCCAGCCGCCCGCAGCAACAAAGCACCCAGATCATGCCGCACGTCGGGGATTGCTGCATCTGTTGTTGACCTTGCAGCTGCTGGCCCGCACGTGCGGCGGCACAAGTGGCCACAGCAAGCACCATCTGCCTACCATATGGCTACTCCAGCAGCAACCAGAGACAGCACGCGCAGACATGGAGACACACAGCTGCACACAACTGTACAAACACGATATCTGCATACCTGAACGCACGAGCGGCCACAGCAGGCACCACACGGGTCTGCAGCACTCGCAACATGTGGTCTTACACACAACAACAGCAAGTCTACTTGCAGGAAATATTGCATAAAAACAGCAACGACTCGAGCTGGCCTGCTCCCCTCACCTGCATGCCTGGTCGCACCAGCGGCCACAGCAGGCACCACGCGCCGCCCAGCACCGCAAACAGGTAGAACACGGACGGCCAGCCGTACATGCGAATCAGCGGCCCGCTCAGCAGCAGCCCGACGGCCGAGCCCACGTCAAGGCCCCCCCACACGGTCGTCACCGCTCGGGAGCGCTCCGTGGAGGGCACCTGCCAGGCCAGCACGCTGGTGGCCGCGGATGGCGCGAAGCCCTCGCCGAGCCCGACCTGCAAAGTCCAGGCAGCGGGGCGGCAGGCGTCGTTTGGTGCGGCGGGCGGCGGCGGAAGGTGGGGGGGGCCCGTGCCGCTGTTTGCTGCCGAGCGGCAGAGCCGGCGTGTCGGCGCTGCCCTTGCAGGGGTTGGCCTGGCGAGGCGTGCGCGCAGGCGCAGCAGGCGGGCTGGGGTGCAGGCACGTGGTGGGGCTGCACGGCCCGCTGCCCCCGAGGCTTCACGTCGAGCCGAATGAACTCCAATGAAGCGGCCAACCGAAACGAGGCCGGGTGGCACGTGGCGATTGCAGCCAGCAGCCGAGGAAGATGCTGTAGACAGCGTACGTCGACATGTTTGACCTTCGTGCAGCATGACTGCCGAAAGCGACATCGATCTCTGGGCAGGTGGATGCTCTCGAAAGCGGCGACAGGCTTCGGTTTCAACAGCCGCGGGTTACGCATTTGCTGACGCTGCGAGCCTTCCTCGTCGCTCCACACCAGCCGTGGCGCGGCCCGCACACACAGCACTGCCGGCTACAGCACTCTGCGGCCCTGCTCACCAGCACGCGAGTTGCGCACAGCGCCCAGATGCCCATATGTGCTGCGGGCGGTGCGATGAGTGTGCCAAATGACCACAGAGCCACGCCAGCCATGAGCACCTTGACACCGCCAATCCTGCAAGCGGCAGCAGCAGCAGCAGCAGCAGCAGCAGCAGCAGCGCACAGGTGGAGCAGGGCACCAGCAGAGGAGGGGAGGCAGGGGCCACCAGCCTGGCGTGTATGGTGCTGCTGCAGCGGGCGCACCAGCGACGAGCCTGTCTGGTTCTGCAGCTGATGGTGATGCATGAAAGGACAGGGTTGCTGTGACTGTTCTACTGCTGTGAGCAGGAACCCACGTCCGCAGGCGCCGGCTGCTGCTGGTGCATCAGGGACACTGCTGCTGCACCCCAAGTTGCAGCCCATACATGTGGCTGTGCTGGGCAGGCTTTTATTCGCCTCAATGGGGTACGAGGCCGCTGTTTGTGCTGCTACGGCTCGACTGGTCAACAAATGATCAAGCGCAGCTCATATATCAGCACTGCCACGCCATCGGCTGTTAGCACATGTTTGTGAGAGTGGCGCCGGTCTCTTATGATGCATGATGCGCCGCTGCAGTGCCTTGTCGCCGCAGCTGCGAGCTGATCACTCACTTGGTTGAGATGTAGCCAGCTGGCACCTGTGTGAGGGAGTAACCCCAGAAGAAGGATGACGACACCAGCCCCCGCTCGGTGGCTGACCAGCCCAGGTCTCGCGCCATGGGGATGACAGCAACCGACATGTTGACCTGGCGGCAGCATCAGCATCAGCATCAGCAGCAGCAGGTGAGCAAGGACGTTGCAGGGCCGTGCGGGTTGGCAAGCAAATGCATGTCCATTTGCTTGCTGGTGGTTGGGCGTGTAGGTCTGCTATCGCCAGGCTTGTGGGTGACATCACAGCTTTGGAAGTGTTGCAAGACATTAAGCAACTGCACACCAAATTATGCATGTGCCGGGCTGATGCTGGTTCAGAATGATGATATCAAACGAGTTACTGCTCTTTTTTCGTCCCAGTGCGCAATGCTTGTTGAGCATGCATTCCCCGCTGTAACAATAACAGGCAACGGCAGTGCACCACGACACCTCTGGTCTGGTGCAGCTAGAGAATGGGCTTGCCCTGCCCAGCTGCCTGGATGTCAACACAACGGGCGTCATTGCATGTGTCAGCACCTCTTCACGACCACGCTGCATAAGTGGTGCAACCAACAGCACTGGCCAGGTGTCACCCCGCAACGGCAGAAGCAAGTCCTGCAGCGCACCTTGTCCATGTTACACAGCACGAAGGCCATGGACATCATCAACACGATCCTCCAGCGGTGCGCAATGAAGCCCTGCTGGGCAGGTACTGCTGCTGCCTCTGCTGCTGCGGGGGTGTCTGGTGTGCTGCCTGCTGTGCCATTTGCTGACTGGCCATTGCTTAACGCCGCGCTACCGTCGGGTGCTGCTTCGCCCACTGGTTCTGAATCTTGTACGCTGGTTGTTACACCCTCTCCGGGGCCCTCCGGCGTTGGCATAGGCGCAGCCTGAGGCGCACCTCCCCGCTGCACCCCGGATCTGTGCAGCCGTGGCAAACCGTGCAGGCCATTGTAGTGCGCAAAAGGCCTAATAAACAAATATTTCTGGCTTGCTGTGCCGATCACAGCGCCTCTGCGGCTGAACTGCGAGTGTTGCAGCGAGTGGGGCTTGAACGCTGCTGCTACTGGCCTCTCCAGCAGCACAGGGCCGGCACGCATCTGAGGGTCCGTGTCCTATTGCGCGCTGTTTGTGAAGAAGATCAGGGCAGGCGAAGCTGTGGCTCTGCTCCTCTCAACGCCAAGTGCTAGTGCAAACTTCTAGAGTGGTCTGACCTCACGCTGCAGCCAGAGCTGTTGTAGTGCAAGCAAATATACTTCTTACAATCGATCAGAGAACACAACTATGCGCAATGCGCGTCAGGTAACCAGATCACTTGCCGAGATGAAGTAATATGCTGCGCCCTTAACAGAGCCAAATGCAACCGTACATAGAATGCATGCGAGACTCTACGTGGAACACTGTTTCGCGCCTGGCAGGCCCAGGTTTAGCGTGGTTACAACTGCATTGTACTGTCGCTTACTGAGCATAGCGGCAACCTGGCTGCTGTCAACCACATCTACGCAGCCTTGCGAATGTTGGAGCTCGTCGCATAGGGATGCCGTGCGGCAGCGCAATGCTTTGAACAAGGGGTTCCCTGGCACAACTGATTACACACGCAGCATGGACGCGTTGCAGGCCCCGATCTCGGCACCTACGTCGAGTTTCGTTCTGGATGAAGATGCTACGGAAGAGGGCAGGGCCCACCTGGCTACACCAGCAGCATCTGCATCAACAACACAGCACCAGCCAGCAGGCCTAGGGCAAGTCTCAGTCCAGGCGGCACCAACTGCAGTGATGTCGTCACAAGGGGATTCTGTGCTTGTGCAGCAACCTCAGCAGCTGCAGGCAAGCGCGCATGTACCTCAACAGCAAGAGTCACATGACGTACAGGCTCCATCGCCATCAACAGCAACAGCTACACCACCTCTGCTGGCAGCAGCACACACAGCAGCTGGCTCAACAGCAGCTGATACAGCAGATGTTGGAGAACTGCGGGCGGAACAGCCGGCACCACTGCAGCAGCAAGCTCCCGCCATTGTCGATGTGCTGGGGGAGCTTGCAGGAAACGCAGCAGACATACGTGCAGCAGAGGAGGCCTTGCAGGACTTGCTGACAAAGCAGCACAGCCTGAGGCAGCTGATGCGCAAGCTGGAGCAGCAGCGCGTCGTAGCGGCGGTGCTGCAGCCGCTGGGGTTCCATCAGGGGCGGCCGGTTGCTGCGCTGCTGCTGCTGCGGTGAGTTTCCTGCTGCCATCTTGTGCCCACAAGCCAGATGACACCCTTCATCACCTGATTTCGTTGACCCTGCCGATACTAGTAGCCTCAGCCGTAACAGTCTCCGCCGAAGGTGCCTCACACAGTAGAACAAGCGAGTGTGGGTGTCCAGCAACACTGCAAACCTGCCCTGCCAGCGGACAGTCATGCTGCAACACCCATTGCCGCTGCTGCTGCTGCTGATGTGCTGCTGCTGCTGCCTGCAGGTGTTTTCAGCAGTGGGGTGTCTTGACCGCTGACAGCTCCCCCGTGCTGCACCAGCTGGCGTGCGTCCTGCATCAGGTACGCGCAGCACGGCACAGGCCAGCAGGGAGCAGGCGACTAGGGAGCAGAGCAGCCTGCCTGAGCAGAACCAGCGGCAGCGTGCATGCTGTACTGGACCAGCTGGTATGCGCTCTGCAGCAGGTGGACTGTTACGTACAGCAGCAAGGTGCAGCAAGTCCGTGGCAGCTGCCAGCTGGCGTGTCTCCTGCAGCAGGTGATCGTCTGGCATCGCCACAAGCCAGCAACCAAGAAGTTCAACGCACCTGCTGTGTTGTTGTGCAGCAGCAGCAGCCGTGCTGCCTGTAGCACTTGTGCATAGGGCAGCCACCTATCGGGCACCTTTTTCAAGCGCTTTGCTCATATGCTCGCTTGAACTTCTGCCTCTGCTGCTGCTGCTGCCCCTGCTGCCGCCGCAGCAACTCAGCCTGGAGGATGAGTCAGCGCCGGCAGAGGTGGCAGGCCTGCAGTGCCACGTGGCGTACTGGTGAGCGCACAAGGCTGGCGGCAGGCTGCACTGTGCAGCTCCACTCGCAGCATACCGTATTTGTTCGGCGAAGTCGGGCCAGGGCACGCTGCCGGCATGGAGCGCAGTCTGGTTCAACTGCGTGTGCAAACTAATTGCAACACAGCACGTCCTCCTTGTTTGCCACTGCTGATTCTTGCTGTCGTTGCAGCGTGCAAAACGGTGCGTCCGTGTCGCTGGGTGCGTCGCAGGCTGACGGTGGCGGCCGTGCTGCTGTGCCTGCTGCTGAAGACGACCAGCCCGCAGCTAGCGGCCGCGGCAGCAGCGCAGCAACGCGCAGCCGGCAGCCGCCACACAGCCGCGCAGGTCATGACTGCGGCACGGCGGCGGGCGGGGGAGCTGCAGCAGCAGCTGGCGGACCGGGTGGGCCACATGCAGGGGGGCTGGCAGGCGCTGGGGAAGCGGTTCCAGGGCTGGGGTAAACCCGCGGCTCAGCAGCAGCAGCAGCAGCAGCAGTTGCAGCATGGTGGCAGCGGGAGTTCCAAAGCAGAGGAGGCAGGCAGCAGCGCACCGGAAAGTGGAGCGGCAGCAGCGACGGCGGCAGCAGCAGGTGGGCAGGGAGCAGCTCGGACCAGGCAGCAGTGGACAGCCAGGCAGCAGCAGCTGCAGCCTCAGCGACAGCAGCAGCAGCAAGCAGTCCAGCGTCGCTACAGGTGCTGCTGCTGTGCCTGGACGGCCTCGTGCAGCGCAGCTTTACCATGCTGCGAGACCAGCTCAAGCGCCGGCTGGCGCCGCTGCTGTCCGACTGCATGGTGCACCCCGGCCTAACCACAGGTCCTGACAGCAGCTCCGCCGGCTTGGATCCGTCAGGCCTGGGCCTGACAGGGCCTGACAGCCTGGCAATGCAGCAGGCAGCGTCCACAGGGTTTGGTTCGCATTCGGGTCCCAGCCAGCCTGATGGCAGCAGCAGCAGCACGCTGAGCAGTGGCCAGGCTATGCCGGGCAGCCCTCCTGCTGCGGCAGCAGTGGCGGGGAGTGCTGCGGCGTCTGCTGCCGAGGCTGAGGTGGCGCTGCTGTGCTACAGGTCATGGAGTGAGGTGGTCGGGGTGATGCACGCGGCGGTGGTGGCGCTGCGGGGCGCTGGCGTGCCCCGCGCACTCACAGCAGCACTGGTGCGGCAGGTGCGCTGCGGCACTTTGAGGCACGCCGGGGGTGCTGTGCGTCATCGCTGGCTTCGTTGCAGCTAGACAAGGGGCTGCGCACTCACAGCAGCACTGGTGCGGCAGGTGCGCTGCGGCACTTTGAGGCACGCCGGGGGTGCTGTGCATCATCGCTGGCTTCGTTGCAGCTAGACAAGGGGCTGCGCACTCACAGCAGCACTGGTGCGGCAGGTGCGCTGCGGCACTTTGAGGCACGCCGGGGGTGCTGTGCATCATCGCTGGCTTCGTCGCAGCTAGACAAGGGGCTGCGCACTCACAGCAGCACTGGCGCGGCAGGTGCGCTGCGGCACTTCAACCCGTTCATAACCAGGGCCCTTGACCAGGGGCCGGCCCCAGAAACGTTTATTGGCACGTTTATTGGCACGCCGGGGGCGCTCTGCGTCATCGCTGGCTTGGCTGTAGCCAGGCAAGCGGCTGCAGGCTGCGGATGTGTGCTGCGCAGCGCCTGCCGTGCTGCGTGTGCTGAAAGCAGGTCGGCTGTGGGGTGCCAGCAGCAGCCACAGGCAGACCGCTGCATGCAATCGACGTGTCCTGCGATTTTGCGTCGCTCCGACGCTCTGCTAGGTGGTGGCCGCAAATCATGTTGGCTGTGGCCAGCTGCTGCCTCAACCGGCGCGGGATAGCTTTCCTGCTTCGCTGGGTGACTGTGTGCGTTCGCACCCTCTGTCACAGACACGCGCTCGAACTGGTGGACTGCCAGCTGTGTGGCTAGCTACTGCTGCTGCTGCTGATGATGATGATGATGCTGATGCTGATGCCTGCCCGACTGGCTGCCCTGAGCAACGTATCTGCTCATACCGCAGTCCAGTTCCAGCATGCGACTCCAGATCGGAGTCGCGCAGGCTGTGCACCAGTGGCTGAAGGTCAGGATCGCCAGGCGCGCAACCAGCTGCTGCTGCCCGCCTGACTGGACTGGACTTTCGACTGGATTGCTGACTGGATTTCCGACTGAAACCTCGACTGGATTATCAATGCCTTGTGCCTGCCCGCACGCCGCCTCCCTGGATGCTTGCAGGTGCTGGAGTTCATCAACTGCCAGCTGTTCAACCAGCTGCTGCTGCGCCCGGAGTGCTGCAGCGCCGGCAACGCACGCTACGTGCTGCGGGGACTGAAGCAGCTCGACGGCTGGCTCCTGGCCGAGCATGGCTATGCGACAGATCCGGCGGCAGCAGCAGCGGCAGGCGGGGCTGGCAGCACTCCAGCCAGCTCCGCTGCTGCTGTTGATGCTGGCGGCAGGCTCACACGCAGCGGAAGCGACTCGGGCAGCAGCACGTGCGAGCCTAACACACAGCAGAGGCCAGGGGCGCAAGAGCAGGCTGTGACATCTGCAGCCAACACTGCTGCTGCTGGTGGTGGTGGTGGCGGTGGTGGAGAAAGAGGCGATGGAGGCTGGGAACAGGTGCCTGCCGATGCAGGCGAGATCGACACCTGGCAACCCCCAAAGCAGCAGCAGCAGCAGAGCAGGGTTCGGCTGTGGCAGTGGCAGATGCAGGCGCAGGAGCAGCAGCAGCAGCAGCAGGGGCCTGTGCTACAGCACGACATCGGGCCTGAGGCGTGGCATGCATTGTCACACATCCGCCAGGTGGGTACAGGGATAGGCTGCGCTCTTGGGGCGGGGGTTCAATCCCTGCTGTCTGCACGGTTTCAGGTGGACATCCGCCAGGTGGGTGATGTCTAAGGAGCCCAGTGGTCAACAGAGATAGACAGTGCTTCTGCGGCAGGGGTTTGATTCCTGCTGTCTGCACATGAGTAGGTTGACATTCAGCTTTCTTGCACGCATCCGCCAGGTGAGTGATGCTTAGCGTCCGCTTGGCTGCATGCGATGCTGTGCATCCATCGACTCGCCACCCCTTAAGAATGTGTCCAACAGAGCTTCAGATTGTGCAGTGCAAGCAAAGCAGTCGATTGTGCTGCTCACGGTATGTCGCGTGGTCTTTGGAACGCTGGCAAGTCCACACGAATGCGAGCAATGAATGCACCGATCACAAGATGCCTGTGTTTGGGGAGGAGTGCTGGAGGGTTCTGCAGGTCTCATCAGCTCTTGCACGTATGCACACCGGATCCGCACAGACCCCAACAGCCCCTGATGCGTCAAACGCATGACCCTGCTTGCCAAGTGCCTGAGCAGCTGCCGACGCAGCCGCTGCCGCTGCCGCTGCTGCCGCAGGCGCTGCAGTTCCTGGTGCTGCAGCACAAGGGCTCGCTCAGCCTGGAGGAGCTGGCCAGCCAGGTGTGCCCCAGCCTCAGCCACCAGCAGCTGTACCGGCTGTGCACCACGGCCTGGGACGAAGCGCCCGGCGACGGTGAGCATGCGCGCGCCAGTCATGCCGTCCTCTTGACGCAGGCTGCTGCACATCCGCGGCTCTGAAACGAGCTGCCGAGGAGCGTGCTCGTGTGTGACCAGCTTGCCACGAACGGGCAGGCATGAGCGGTGATCGCCAATGGGGCCATGCGGCTCCCGCTCAGGTCGGACGAGCCGCCTGCGCAGGCCTGTGTGTGTCTGCCACTCAGCCGCCAGCAGCTGTACCGGCTGTGCACCACGGCCTGGGATGAGGCACTCGGCGACGGTGAGCATGCAAGCGCCAGGCATATCGTCCTCTTGACGCGGTCTGCGGCCTTGCCACTGGACGGACGTGTCGCCCTCTGATGTACTCTGCGGCGATCCAAGCTGGCGATCGCGGCATGTGCTCGTGTGCGACCATTTCGCACAGATTGGCCAGCGCCAGCGGTACAGGCAGGGGGCACTGCGGCTCCTGCTCAGCTTGCATGGGCCGCCTGCCCAGACCAGTGTCTTCCACTCGGCCGCCAGCAGCTGTACCGGCTGTAGCGGCAATGCGGCTCAGCTTGTATGGGCCGCCTGCACAGGCCTGTGTCTGCCACTGCGAGTCAGCCACCGGCAACAGCTGTACAGGCTGAGTGCAGCACAGCACCACGATTGGGACGCAGCACCATGCCAAAGTGGGACAACCGCCGTGTCGTCGTGCGCGGCTGTGGTGGGTGCCTGCTGTGGGCGCGCTGCTGCTGCAGGCTGCTGACAGGCTTCTTTCTGCCGGGCTCCTGTGCAGCCGAGGCAGCGTCACACTGCCTGCTGCACCACCTCATCCTCCTGCTGCTGCTGCTGCTGCTGCTGCTGCTGCTGCTGCTGCTGCTGCTGCTGCTGCTGCTGCTGCAGTTTCACCTCATCTTGCTGCTGCTGCTGCTGCTGCTGCTGCTGCTGCTGCTGCTGCAGTTCACCTCATCTTGCTGCTGCTGTTGCTGCTGCAGTTTTACCTCATCCTGGTGCTGCTGCTGCTGCTTCTGCTGCTGCTGCTGCTGCTGCTTGACCAGCTCATCCTGCTGCTGCTGCTGCTGCTGCTGCTGCTGCTGCTGCTGCTGCTGCTGTGTCACCTTTCTGTCCTCATGCGACCCCTGTTCCAACCTGCCTGGTGCTTTGGCCAGATGAAGCGCCGTGCCTGCAACACGAGCTGCCCACTGGCAGCTGAATATGCGCCCTCGCACGTGTGCTGCTAGGTGCACTGCCGCGGCATGGGGGCTGCTGCGGAGTTTGTGCTAGGCATGAAGCAGACAAAGCTGCGCCACGCACTCAGCACCCGCTGCACTGCCGCTGCTGCTGCTGTAGACTGCTGCGTGTCTGGCGAAGTGCTTGAGCAGATGAAGCAGCAGCATGCGCTCAGCACCAACGGAGGCCTCATCGTGACCTACCTCCTGGATGAGCCTGCAGCGCTGCCGTTTGTGGAGCCAGCAGCAGCAGCAGGTGATGCCAGTGGCTTCTTCAGCAGCGGCAGCGCAACAACCGATGCTGCAGCGGGAGGCGGCAGCAACGGCTGGCGCTGCAAGCCGTCTGCCGTTGTGTTCTGGGATGATGGCCGGGACTATGGGACTGGGATGCCTGTGCCGCAGCAGTTGGTGGACGAGGGCTGCCCTGCAGCTGTGTTTGCATTTCTGGATGAGCAGCAGGCCTGGCCGCAATATTAGCAAGCACAGCAGCAGATTAGCTGGCAGCTGTGCATCATCATGGGCAGTGTACGGCGTGTGAACGCCGCCGCCGCCGCCGCGGCTGGTGCTTTTGGTAGCTGTCAAAACAAGCAGCAGCACTCCAACTTGGGTTGAACCCAGCCGGAAAGCAAAGCAGAGTCAACCGGCCTCCCTCATGCAAAGCTGCACGTGCACTGGCTGGGCACCTGTGAGCGATGCTGGCTCTACCCACTGTGATGGTCCGCTGGGTGCAGTGTGTTGAGCACGTGCAGTTCACCAGAGTCCAGTGAAGTTGCGTTGGGGGCACCAACTCTTCCGCACACAGGAAGCGTAGCATGGTGAAGCAGTGTGAGTGCCGCATTTACTGCATTGCACTTTGTGTCTTCCTGCAAACCTTCACATGGTGGCTGGCCTACCTTCTGTTGTGGTGCTTCAATGTATGGAGAGGTGCAACAGCCCTGAGCCACAGTAGGCAGGTTGCGGGTAGTTTCAATCAGGAGCAAGTCATCCTCAGCGGCATGAAAGCATGATTGCTAAAGTTGAGCGCAGGCAGGCCCATCATAAAAAAAATCGTCCACTTGTCGTTCCCAAAGCGTGGCCAAGCAGTTTATATATGTCAAAATGACGCAGAGTATACGCTGAGTACAGATCGTTGATTTGCTCGCACGCCATTGTTGACTGCAGCTGTCGGAATTGGGCAAGAAGATTACTCTTATGACTCACACTGTTTCCAAGTAACCTCAACCCTGCTAGTGGTGTATTTTCTTCTACGAGCTGGTTTTTCCACCTTTCATTGAGTGTTCCAACTATTTGACAAAGTGTTGAAAGACGTACTTGCTATCGTAATATAGGTAGTTGGTTTTTTTACAGTGATGCGCGATACTGTCTTAGAAGTCATACTGAGTG
Organism: Scenedesmus sp. NREL 46B-D3; assembly: GCA_014080715.1. NCBI lineage: Eukaryota > Viridiplantae > Chlorophyta > Chlorophyceae > Sphaeropleales > Scenedesmaceae > Scenedesmus > Scenedesmus sp. NREL 46B-D3. The sequence continues at coordinate 263,814 of JACERP010000122.1, read as the reverse complement.
TTTAGGTTACATTTGAGGCATTGAAGTAGCACATGCATAGTTGCCGTGAGAAGGCTGGGCTCTCACTGTCCGCGCCTGCTGGCTGCAAAGGACGGCTAGCTTAAAACTTCACAGGTGATTATACATAAGAAGCTACAGGTATAGTATCACGACCGGCAAAAACAAGACAAGCGCACATCGTATGTATTGCGAACTCCGACAGCAGCACTTGCCGTCATTCGCTTCCCTATGTACTTTCTGGCCATTCAGATGGGAAATCAAGCACCACATGCATTCACCTCACCTTTGCAGCTGCCTGCGACATGCTGCACCCATGGGACCCCACTTCCCTGGTAGCCTGCCACAGTGATAACCATCTTTGCTCAGTTGCTGCCGGCAGCTGTTGAAAAGATGTTTTCAGGAACCGAACAATACACGGAACCTGGCCCTGCCGCGAAACCTCACTGTTTCGCCGTGCACATGATGTGCTGCTGTTGCTGCCGCCTTGTTGCAGGCGCGCATGGCCAGCTCCACAGCAGCAGCATAGGGCCGAACGCGCGAGTGCAAGCCCGCCATCAGCAGTGCCGTAAGCATCACAGCATGAGCTTCCCGGGCGAGGACACGACCAGCGATTCAGAGCAGGACGAGGAGGAGTGCGAGGAAGACGAGCTGCAGCAGCACACCACCTCGTCAGCCGCACAGCAGCAGCAGCAGCGCCGGCAGCAGCAGCGCGGCCGCACGCCGCGCAGCGCCCCAGCACCCAGCCACACCACCACCAGCCAGACCTCCTCGCGCAAGCGGCGCTGCCAGTACACCGAGGAGGAGCGTCGCAACCGCCGGCGCGTCGCAAACCGCGAGAGCGCGCGGCGCATGCGCGCCAAGCGCAACACCACCGTGGCGCACCTCGAGGTGAGCGTGGCGCACCTGGAGGACAAGAACAAGCAGCTCGAGCAGCAGAACGCGGCGTACGCCGCGACGCTGGAGCACCTGCAGCAGGAGATGCGGGCGCTGCAGCAGCAGGTGCAGCTGCAAGGCGCGGCGGGGGATGCCGCCGCCGCCGCTGCCGCTGCCGCTGCTCAGCCAAGCGGCGGCAATCAACACCAGCAGCGGCGGCAGCAGCAGCAGCAGTCGCTGTCGTTCTCCAGTGGCCATCTGCAGAGGCAGGTCTCCGGGCAGCAGCAGGTTATGTCTGCCAGTGCTGGAGGAGCTGCTGCTGCTGCTGCTGCTGTTTCGGATCACCATGGCAGTGCAGCCCCTGAGCACAGCCAGCATGCTACGCACAGCAGTGGCCGGAGGTCCTCAGCAGCTGGGGAGGACGCAGCAGCAGCAGCAGCATCAGAATCAGCTCCCCTTGAGCCTGCCACATCCACAGGAGAGCAGCAGCTACAGCAGCAGCAGCAGCAGCAGCAGCAGCAGCAGCTGTGGTCTGGTGCTGTGGCAGGCCACTGGCAGCGGCAGCAGCAGCAGCAGAGTTTGCTGCTCAACACGCAGCAGCAGCTGCCACTAGACATGGCAGGGCTGGCAGCAGCAGCAGCAGTGCCCGCCCATGCCGCAGCAGCAGGTTCCATGGGAACCTTCCCTTACCCCCAGTTGCCATTCATGCCGGCCGCGCTCGACCCAGCAGCAGCAGCAGCAGCGCAGCAGCAGGGTTTGCTGCCGCCGCAGCACTTCATGGAGCTGGAGATGCACCTCCGGCAGCAGCAGCTGCAGCTGCAGCAGCAGCAGCAGCTGCTCGCCAACGGCCTGGCCAGCCTACCAGCAGCAGCAGCAGCAGGGAGTGGCGCGTATTCCGATGCCGCCGCTGCTGCTGCCTTCAGCATAACGCCGCTGGGAGCTGCTAGTATGCCGGCGCTGCCGGGATTGAGGGTGCCGCCCATCTGGCAGCAGCAGCAGGCAGCAGCAGCAGCAGCAGCAGGTTTGCCCGGCACGCCTCGCGCGCACAATGCGCCTCCGATGCGCCTGCCCAGCAACGCCAGCTGCGACCGGGACGGCGCCCAGGCGGCGCAGCAGCAGCGGCACGGCCACGGCGGCGGCAGCAACAACAACAACGGCAGCGGCGGGAGCCACCATGGGGCCGACGAGTTTGGGCGCCAGCACGGCAGCTTCACGAGCACGCCGCAGTCTGCGGCGTTTGACGCCGCTGCGGGAGCTGCTCCTGCTGGCGGCGGCTTCGGATGGGTCGGCGCCTCTGCGGCGCCGCAGCAGGACGCGTGCGCTGCAATGCAGCAGCAGGCGGCGGCGGCGGCAGCGGGCGCGGGCCTTGGCGGCCCCTCGGGCGCGGCCTGTGCGGCGCAGCAGCAGCTGCGGAGCCCGTGCGGCAGGAGCAGCAGCGCACCCCAAAGCATGCCGCCGGCACCAGCCGCTGCTGCGGTCAGCCAGCCGCACCGCTTCGGCAGCCCGGCGACCGTCGAGCAGCAGCAGCAGCAGCAAGGCGCGGCGGACAACCCGCTAAACAGGCTCGCGAAGCATGGCCAGATGGCCTCCGCTGCCGCTGCAGCCGCGCAGCTGCCGCACTGGCCGCTGTCGGCTGTCACCGGCAGCGCAGAGCAGCAGCAGCAGCAGCAGCAGCAGCAGCACAGCCGGCTGGGCGAAGCACTGCTGCAGTCCCACAGCGTGCCGGCCACAGCAGCAGCAGCAGCAGGGCTGACGGCGCCGGCACCGGCACCGCTCGCCCACTCCACTGGAATGCTGCCGAGCCTGCTGAACGGCTCTGAGCCGGAGCTGTTCTCGGCCAAGGCGGGGTTTGGGCTAGGTTTAGGGTCCAGCAACCACTTGGGCCTGGGTTTAGAGCCCCACAACAACCTGGGTTTGGGCGGGGGTGGGCTGCGCCACCTGGGTTTAGGGGACGTGGGCTTGGGTTTAGGGTCCTCGGACGACCTGTTGCAGGAGCTGCTGGAGGCGATGCCTACTGCAGCAGACAGCCCGCGGGTCCTGCCGGCAGCCCCAGACGACACAGCGGCAGCGGCGGCGGCAGCAGGCGATGCCGTCCTGGCCGCAGCGAGGGACGCGCCGTCGCAGGAGCTCGGCGATGCCGGGCTGGCAACACAGGCGAGCGCGGCTGCTGCTGCCGGCGCCGCGGCGGGCGCCGCACTCAAGGCGGCCCTGCCAGAGGCAGAGCAGCAGCAGCAGCAGGCTGCTGGCTCATCCTGCCGGACCCAGCGCCGGCATCGGCGCCGCCGCCAGCGCTTCCAGCGGCCCGCCGGCAGCGGCAGCGACGCCGTGCGCGGCGGTCCTGCTGTCAGGCCCCAGCCTGGACCCGTTTGAGCAGTGGGCGTCGCGCCACGGCGCCAAGGGCCCCGGCAAGGGGCAGGAGCTGATCGCGCAGCTCGGCAACATCCTGAGCGCGGACGTGCCGCCGGCGCCCGTGGGCCTGTACGGCTCCGCTGCTGCTGCTGGCGCGGGGTCCGGCAGCGGCGGCGCGCCGGCAGCAGCAGGGGCCGGCGGCAGCAGCAGCAGCAGCAGGGTGGTGCGTCGGGCGAGGAGCAGCAGCAGCAGCAGCAGCAGCACCCCGGGCAGGGGCCCGCGGTGCGCGCCGCTCAAAGTCCAAGCAGCAGCAGCAGCAGCAGCAGCAGCAGCAGCATGGGGGGCGGCATGGCAGCGTGTTGCTCGCTGCAGCACAAACTGTGAAGCAGAAGCAGCAGCAGCAGCGGAGCAAGCGCTTCCCGCTCAAGTGGCCCAGCCGGCTGTCGGCCGGCAAGCAGGGCAGCCCGACGGCCGACCTGCGCACGAATTCGACGGCGTGCCACGGCTCATCGGGCCACCCGCTGCTGCTGCACAACGGCAGCAACAGCCCCGCCAGCCGCCAGCGGCAGCAGCAGCAGCGCCGCCGGCAGCAGCACAGCGCGCTCGCGGACAGCCTGCTGCAGCCCATCAGCTGCCTCAGCGCGACGGGCGCGGCCGCAGCAGCCGCGGCAGCAGCAACAGACACGCGGCAGCGGCGGGCGGCGGCAGCCGAGGACGAGGGCTGCTCGGGGCCTGCCGGCCAGCGGCAGCAGCAGCAGCAGCAGCAGCGTGCTGCGCTGTCCGCGCCCGTGCGGCAGTGCTCGTCCGCCGGGCTGTCGTGCGGCGCCGACGGCTGCCGCAGCTTTGCGTCGGAGCCTGGGCCGTTTGACGCGGTCGCTGCCGCCGCCGCCAAGTGGGCGGCGGCGGCAGGGCTGTCCGATCCTTGCGCTGCGAGTGCAGAGCAGCAGCAGCAGCGGCAGGGGGTGCTGGATGCTGCAGGCGACTTGGGGTGGACAGTGCAGGGGAGGACGCGCTGCAGCAGCTGCTGCAGGAGAGCCCGCAGCAGCAGCAGCAGCAGCAGCAGCGGCTGGGCCGGGCCAGCCGAACATGTCGCCGCAGCTGCAGCAGATGCAGCAGCAGCTGCAGCTGCAAATCCAGCGGAACAAAGCGCGGGGCCAGCAGCAGCAGCAACAGCCCAAAACTGCAGGTGCAGGTGCAGGAGGCACAGCTGATCGCCACGTCAGCGCGGCTGCTGCGGGGGCCGCGGCGAAGGCCGTGCAGCCAGCTCCTGCTGCTTCTGCAGGCACACCCGAGGCGCTCGACGCTGTGCGGCAGCAGCAGCAGCAGCACGTGCAGGCAGCTGCTGCTGCCGCCGCAGCAGCAGAGGACGAGTATGCTGTGCCGGACGTCACAGCCGGCCACCAGCAGCAGCAGCCGGAAGAAGAGCCGTGGCACCCTTGTGCGGACGTCGGCCACGGTTTTGTGTCGCCGCGTGGCGGTTTAGGGTTTGGCGAGGATGTGGGACCTGGGGGGCTATGAAATCCCCGACTCGCCGCCCCAGCTGGAGGCCCTGCTGGCGTCCATGGGAGCAGCCAGCAGCCAGGCAAGCAGCAGCCAGCAGGCCTCGCGGCAGCACGGGAGGCGGCGCATCTGGTAAGTGCATCGCCTGCTTGCTCTGCAAGCCGAAGCGTCGAGTATCTGCAGCGCAGCCCATTGCCTGCTTGCTTTGGCAAACCGGAAGTGTCAAGCATTTCCAGCGCAGGGGTGGCCATCGTTTTGTGGCAGTGCATGCGTTGCTGCGTGCGACTCAGGGAGAGCTCAGCACTCGACAAGTGCCGACACTTCTGTGCAGCGGCATCAGAGCTTTGCAACATGGCTCTGCACTGAACGTAGCACATTGAACAGCCAAGTGCCTTGTAGCTCAGCGCACCTCGACCTGCTGCTTTGCCGCAACCGGCATGTGACTGCATTGCTCATTTGCTCATTTGCTTGGTTGCTGGGCCAGTCGCCAGACCAGTTCTCTGCAGCAGCTGCACGGCTGACTTGTAGTTGGCTCTGAATGGGTTCCACTCCTTGTTGGTGGAGCATGTAATGTAATTAATGTATGTAATGTAATGTATTTTTTGTTGTTACTTTTGGACACCAGCCGCAGCGGCCCCAGCCAGCACTCCACGTTGCCGGCTGCCTGTATGTCGCTGCACACTGAGCAGCGCTTTGGCGTGACGCTGACCCTGCTGCTCTTTGCTTTTCTTGCTGGGCCGTTGTTACAAACCGCTGCAGGAGGGGGTGCCCGGTCATCAGCAGTGCTGCAGGGTTCTGGCAGCTTGAACCCATCACAGCCTGCCAGCTCAGCAGGCCTCATACAGCAGCAGCAGCAGCAGCAGCAGGTCAACTTCATGTCTGAGCAGCAGCAGCAGCAGCAGCAGCTCTGGCAGCTGCAGCAGCTGCACGCCATGCAGCAGCAGCAGCAGCAGCATGCCATGATGCTGCATCAGGCAGCAGCAGCAGCAGCAGCAGCACCAGCAACGCAAGGAGGGTGTGCTGCTTGGCCACCGTCAGGCTTCGCCCCATACAACCCTGCCGCTGATGCCGCCGCTGCTGCTAGAAATGCAGCTGGCAATGCGGCGGCGGCTGATGATGACACGCCACAACACTTGCAGCAGCAGCAGCAGCACATGGCGGCCATGCACATGCACATGCACATGCAGATGCAGGCCCAAATAGGCTTCCATCAGCAGCAGCTGCAGCTGCAAAATGCAGCCATGCAGCAGCAGGCGGCGGGGCTGGCGCAGCAGCAGCAGAATTGGTACAGCCTAGCAAGCAGTGGCGCAGCAGCAGCAGCAGCAGCAGCCGGCGCAGGAGAAAACGGTGATGGGGTAGGCCTCCGCGCCAGTCCACCAAGGTAGCTGATGTGGGCCTGCTGCTAGGCCTGCGCTGCAACCGATGCCATGCTATCGTTACGCGTTATTGTTACATATTATTGTGCAGGGCAGGTGTCAAGAGTGCAGTCCTCCGCATGGCTGCTGCAGGGCGTCCAGTCAGCGTGCGGCGAGGGTAGGTGCTGCAGCTGCTGCTGCTGTTGCTGCTGCAAGCACCAGCAAAGGGTTGAGGGTTCGATCCCTGACGGCCACAGTAGCCTCTCCCTGTGTGTTAACGCGGGGTTTGGGCACCTGTCCATGGTTGTTGTAATGGGCTTATATATGGTGGATATATATAGTCGGACTATGTGTGGTGGCACCTGGCCATGGTTATTATAGTGGGCACCTGGCCAAGGTTATCATGGTCAAACTCGTGCTGCGGGTTTTAGGGCTGTTGGGGCTTTGGGGTTTATGGCAACCGGGGCTCATGGCGCCCTGCTGCATTGTGATCGGTGTAGGGGCGGGCGCCTGCAGAGCAGCAGCGGCGGGGGGGGGATTGCACGTGGCGAGGGGCATGGTTTAGGGTCTAGGGTTTTGTGGTGTGCTGCCCGGGATGTGGGGGGCAGGGGAGTCGCTGTGTGTGACAACCAGCAGCAGCAGCAGCAGCAATGTACATGCAGCAGGCCTCGGCGGCTATGGTGCCTGCAGTCGATGCTAGGGCTCTGCCGCTGATGCTGATGCTGGCGCTGGCGTTTGGTTGCTTCTTTGACCTAGTCACTGAATGCGCAGCGCAATGCAGATGTCCATGTTTGTAGGGAGCGCAGCACAGCACAGCAGCCACCTGGCAATGCGCATGCGACTGCTGGCTGATAGAATGCGTGTGTTGTTAAGTGGGCTGTGGACGCACACTGGTGTTGGTAGCTTCAGCTGAGCTGTTAGTTGTCAGCGGAGCGGCCGACTCGAAAGTTTAGTTGTTTGGTTGTCGTTGACATGCTGGACGCAGTCTGACTGTCTGTGCACGTCTGCGCATGACGCATCGCTTCATACTGCCACCTGTGTGCGCGTGTGTGCGCATGGCATGGACATGTTTCTCAGAGAATGTCTGACAGGAGCCTGTCGGCGGTAGGTGTGTCGGAGCCTGCTGGTCAATGCGTGCGTCAGCGTTGCGTCCGCTGCTGTCCCGTCCCGCTGGATGCCTCCGTCAAAGCCCCGGCCTCGGCCCGGGGCTCTTTTTTTGTGTGCCGCCTGCGAAGCAACGCAACGCAGCAGCGCGTGCCTAGCTCTGCACACATAGCACTTGCTGCTTTTTACATAGAGTGCTGCTGCTTGTCACGCAGCACTGTGCCGGCCGCTGCCGAGTCACTCCCAATCCTCTCAATGTTGCGTCATCACCCGCCTCAATGTTTTGTGTTGTGTTGTTGTGGTATGTCACGGTCGCCCCACCCTCTTTCCGTGGCGCATCAGGTTTGGAGTGTGGCTGGCAGCGGTTTTGTGGGGTTGCGGTTTTGTCACTGCTGCAGGCCCCTGCACCAGAGAACAGCGGTTCCGCGGGTGTGCGGTTCTGTCACTGCCGCACGGCCCTGCACCAGAGAACAGCGAAGAACTGAACTTGGCATGCAGGCCTCGTGTGCAGCGGCTGTACGCGACAGGGCAGCACGTGTCTGCCTGTGGGCTTTGGGTTTTTGGGTTTTTGGGGTTTCGAATTGCGGTGGTTTGGCTCCCGCACTGCGTGTCTCCAGCTGCTAGCAGCGCGATTGTTGGTGTGTGTTGCGTGACGCGCATCACGCACGGACAGACTGCACACCACCACGCCTCCTGGCCGCGTTATGTTTTGAGCCGCCCTTTGTCTCCTGCGTCGACCGCGACGGCGCCCGTGTGTGTTTGTGTGAGAGCTAAGCCGGCCTGAATCGACACGCACACACATTCCGCCGTTGTCTGGAAGAGGCGGCCGTGTTGTGTCGGGCCGGACCCCTTTTGCATCATACCTGTCAGGACAACCTTGGACAACGCTGTGCTGTGTATGTATGCTTGGCTCATGAGCTTGGCCGGCATGCTGCATCGTGCCAAGGCTGTTGTTGCACCGCCTGGACGCGGCTTCTGAGCATTGTTGCATGTGTTGTTGAGCTGCATGTGTGCGAGACGGGGCTGAGCCACACTCCAGGTCCCGGGGCACAAGTGGCTGTGCCAGCACTGCACCACCATGTCATCACCAGCGCACGCGCTGCTTCCATAGATCGCACCATATCATCACCAGCGCATGCGCTGCTTCCATAGGCTGCGGTGGTGGATTGCATTTGCTGCACTGACGGTCAGCACGTCAGCCGCCTGTTCAGTGCGGTATGTGTGCTGCAACAGCAGCAGCACCTGCCATCTTGGTTGCACGTCGCCTCGTCATGTTGTGTCACTTTTCCGTCGCTTTTCCGTCACTGTTTGCGTTTGCTCACTTTCCTGCCTTTAGGGGTTGGATCAGGCCTTGCGTTTGTCTGTGTGTTCTGCAACCAACAAGCCAGCTCATGTGGCCTGTTGCGTCTGACTCGCTTTGCTGAGGGCTGCAGGCGCGCCAGCGCTGCGCCTGGCGGCCGGCTGCCACCTGACGGTCGTTACATTGTTACATTGTTATGTTATAACTGATTGCTGGGCCGTCATTCAAGGCCCTGCTTTAAAACTGTGCACGAGCCTGTTGCATATGTGCTGATGCGTGGGGCAGATACGAGGGCCGCATCATCAGCACCGCATGAAGGTTTGTTAGCAGTACTGCTGGTGAGCTGTTGTTGCGGTGCTGGAACACGTCCTGAAAGTGTGCGTGCATGCATCGGCGGGGAGTTGCGCACGCGCTGTGTGGATTGCATGTGCGGAGCAGGGGCGCCTGATCGCTTCGCAGCACAGCAGCAGAAGCAGGCTTGAGTGCGAGTGGGTTCGGGCCTGTGCTGCCGTGCTTGATGTGCCTTGGGTCCAAGGTGTGGTGTGCTGTCGATCACACTGTGCTGGCAGCAGCGGCAGCAGGGCGGCTTCAATCTGCAGCCTGGCATGTGTTGCGTGGCACCCAGGGAGCACTGCACAGGGGAGGATGCACCCGATGTGGTGACTGAGTGACTGTTGCTTGCACGGCAACTGCCCGCAGTTGGTGTCAATTTGAAGGGGGGGGGGGGGGCAGCCTGGGTCCATGCGGGGCGACCGTGCCCGTGAGAGCAGCGGGGTGTTCTAACAGGCGTGTGTCGGACGCAGTTCAGCATGCACCCTCGGAACAAACTGATGAAGTTTATGATGGGGAGTCAGATGACCCACCCCGCACTGCGCAACAGCAGCAGCAGCTGCAAGCTGATGGTGGTACGAGAAGCGGTGTGCCAGTACAGGCACATACATGTGCATGCTTGGCTTGCAGCTGTCTGTGTATGCTTGCTGGTTGTATGAGGAGCGGTGTGCCGGTGCATGCACATGCATGTACGTGCGTGCAGCTATCTGTCTGTGTATGCTTGCAGTTGATGTGCATGCAGAGGCTGCAGAAGCCGAGTGTGTGTGCATGCAAGCCCGGTGCAGGTGCTCAAGGACCTGCAAGGTTTAGCCGTGGAGGGGTTAGCCAACAACTCCAGCGACACAGCGGAGGACTGTGGGACTCCTGTGTTGATGGGCGCGTCGAGGGTGCTGGTGGCGTGATACCGGCCGTCCATATGTGTGCTCCGGCTCCAAAATGGAGCGGGGCCCGGCAATGTGTCGTGCCGCCTTGGCCAAAATGCGTGTCGGGTCACGCGCGGACGATTCAAAGCATGGGTGTGGGCTGCGGCAGGATCGAATGAGGCAGCTGCTCAAGAGGCCCCTCGCTCAATCAGGCTGGATGCGATGCGACCCTGTTTGCTGCGTGATGGGTGCTGCAGCGACACCGCCAACGACGGCTGGGGGTCGCGGCTTCACGCCGCTCAGCCCTGCTCCTGTAGCTGGCGTCCGGCGCAGCGTCGCCGACCTGTAGCTGGCGTCCAGCGTGGGGTGCGCCGCCTCCTGCGTTATACACGCGTGTTGTGGATGTTTGTTTCCTGGTTTGTTTCTTTGGGGGCCCCAGGCCTGCCTCGTTGGGCGGCGCCGACTCTGCTTCTCAGACCGTCTGCGCGCCTGGTGAGTTTGCGGTAGGGTCATTCCTGCTCTAGCATCGTGCAGTGCATGTGAAGAAGAAGAAGCACTCTAACTCAGCAGCGAAAGGCAAGCGCGCAAGCAAGCAGTGTCCAACCTACCCCTGCATGCGAGGCTGGAGTGCTTCCGCACTTAGAACAAGCCTTAAGGCCTGACGCAGGCCTGCCAAGTGACGGTGGTGGGTCCCCTGGTGCCGCTTGTTTGGTGACGCCTGGCCGCTGGTACTGCTGCTGCTGCCAGTGGGAAAGGCAGTATGTGGGCATTACACTTTACGTGTTGCACAGCTTCAAGCGCCCGGGTCGCTGGCTGCCTGGGTCGCTGGCAAATCACGTTTCTGTCTGCAACAGCACGAGTTGCGCATATGCGCAAGTGCAGTGCATGTACGCTGTAACTTCCTAGTGCATGTATGCTGTAACTTCCTGATACCGTACTGTGCAGTGCCTTGAGGGCTCTCGTGTGTGCTGCTGGAGCCAGCATCACTGATCATTGTCATGAAATGTGATCAGAATGCATGAGGGGTTGCTGCACAGTGTGAGAGGACACGGCACTAGCATGCAGCACACTGGCACAGTGTGATTCTTGCTGTGTGGCGTGGCTTGCAGCGCGCCTGGACATGCCAAGGGTGCCAGTGCATGTCATGCAACACCTGTACAGATACTACCGCGTTGCGCGACTGGATGGGATGGAAGCTATAAGTGGCTGGAGAAATATTCTTTTAAAGGGTGCCGAGAGTTGGTCCGCTCGGGCTACTCTCATCGACACTGCTGCTGTTGTTGAAATCTGGGTTGGCGGTACAGGTGCGAATGCCTGAGGTGATGCTTTGATGCCGGCCAGCCTGCCTGCATGGCAGCACACTCAGAGCATCAGGAGAGCTTGAGCGGGCCGCTCCTGGTCCAGCTTTGCTTTGAAGGTGTGCCGTTTTGCATTCACCTGGAGCCCAGGAGCCGTTATATCCGTTCTTGTACATGTACCACAGCACATTGCGCCGGCCAGTACTGGTACAACCGCTGTTGAGGGGCTGCAGTTATCGGCGCCATGTGTACAGTCTGGTAGTGCGCCACACACTGCTGCCCAGTGTGCCGGCAGCCTTGCTCGGCCGGCTGCTGTACACCACAGCAGGCGTTACAAACTATGCATTGCTGACAACCTGGACTGATGGCGTGGATGCTATCGGTTTGGTGGTTGAGCATGCATGGTGATGATGATGTTGATGACATCAGCGCTGCTAGCTGACGTAGCAGGGCCTGCCGTCACCCTGCACGGCATCTTCATCAACGCCCTCCCTCTCTGCATCATCATCGTCATCATCATCATCGTCGTCATCATCATCATCATCATCATCATCATCATCATCATCATCATCATCATCATCAGCAGCAGCAGCAGCAGCAGCAGCAGCAGCAGGCGTACGCCCCCAAAGCACACTCCTTGCGCGAGGACGCATGAACAGCTCCCCAAAGGGATCATCGTCCAAACCCACGTCGTCCCCGCCATCATCTTCTACAACATCAGCGTCAGCATCTCCTTCACGCACGTCTTCGTCGTGCTCACTGCCAGCAGCAGCGTCTGCAGCTGCCCCTGCTGCTCCAGCTGCTGCTGCCTCAGTGCTGCGTCGCCGCGCTGCTGCCACATGCGCGGCAGTTTGATGATCCCTGCAGATGACAGCAGCAGCAGCAGCAGCATCGGCAGCACGGCGGCAGCACATATTTACCCTCATGAGCGGAAAGGCGGCTCGCTGGGCTGGTGCCCGAGGCAAGTTCAGTCCTGTACTACCATACTGTAGTGTATAACGCAACAGCAGCAGACCTCACCCGGCTGCAACAGGTACGGCTGCTTGGCGCCACACACTGGCCAGCAGCAGCACCATGCGCATGGCAGCTGGACAGCAGCCAACGCTGCTCCTGCAAGAGCGCACCTGCGGCGCTGCGCAGGCAGCAGCTGCAGCAGCCACTCTTGCGGCCCACTCACGGCATAGGCACCAAATCTGTCGGCCGCAACGCCTGCGCGTTACGACCCATATGCATACCCCAGACGCTGTCTTTTTTCTGTTGTTGGTTACAGGGCAGGCATAATCTTACTGGCTAGCGATACACAGCAGTCAGGCAAACCCAGACGCTGTCAACACAGCAGCGTCAGTGCCAGACGTGGAACCTACACACACACACCTGCTGCAGTGTGCTGCCGGCAGCAGCAGCAGCAGCCGCTGCCACCGCTGCCTCACACTAATGTTCAACCTGCCACAAGCTTTGCACACTGCGAGCTTGGCACTAAACACCCAGCCTCAACTTCACAGCAGCTTGATCACTTCCAGTATAACATTGTCTTCGCACGCCCCCTTGCGCCGCTGTGCTGCTGCAGCAGGCGCTGCTCCACTCGCTTGCAGCATGCCGCAATGCACCCCCAGTGCACCTGGGGACCGCCCCTGCTGCTCCCCAGCAGCGATGCTCGCAACGTAGGCACAACAGGACCGCGCAGCACACGCATAAACTGCAACAGCACCACCACGCCTGCGCCGCATTCCACAGCGCACCCAACCCCGCCCCACCGCCTGTTATTTGTCAGCTGCCTCAGCAGTGCCGGCACACCGCCCGGCTCACCTGCGCCGCTGCGCCGCCAGCAGCTGCAGCAGCCACTGCTCATGCTGGCTGGCCGCGTCGCGCGCCGCCTCCCGGCGGCGCCTGTTGGCCGCCATCGCCGCCCTCAGGCGGGCCGAGGGGGGCGGCCGCGGCAGCGGCGCGGTGGGCGCCCACACCTTGACGTCGTGCTCGATGCCTGCGGCGCGGCGGTTTGCAACAGCGGCTCAGCCCTGTTCTAGGCCTAGGCCGCACACCAGTGCAGCACTGGTGTGCTGATCGGATGCTGGGGGCTGCATTCTACGACAGCATGCGCAGGCTGCGCCGGAACAGCTCTTCCCGCCAGTAGAAGCAGTGCTTGATGCACAGAAGAGCTGCGGAACCATTTTATCTTGAAAACCCTGCCTCGTTTGGACGTTGCCAGCAGCGGGGACACCAGCAGCGACCGCTGGGAGCACCTGGCAGCGCCCTCACCCGCCAAACACACCAAAGCCAGAACACACACTATCAAACACCGACAGAAAGATGGTGACCAGCAGCAACACCGCCGGTGTGGAGCGCAGCAGCAATGGATCAGAGACGAGCTGCGTGAGGACCGCCTGCACCAACTCGGTTGTCGAACCGCGCGGGTTGCCGCAAGCGCAGCTCTCCAAGCAGGCAGCCCCATGCATTGCATCTGCCGCCACGCCGGCCGCCCCACGGCACAGCTGCAACGCCCTTGTCACGCTTGAAGTGTCGGCACCCAAGGTGAAGGCTGGCACCACCAGCCCCGTCCACCAACAGGTCAACTCTGGCGACGCAAAAGCATGCCGAAGCAAGTGCGTTCGCAACACCAACCACAGAAAAATCCTCATGACTTTCAAACCACCAAGCCAACAGTCACCGGATTTGACACGCATGCAAAGGTACACACTGCATGCGACACGCCACCAGCCTGGCCAGCCTGCCTCACCCCCCCCCCCCCCACATGATGCGGAGACATTCGAGGCGTCTGAGGCGTCAGCGATGCGGCTCAAGGCAGTCGACCGCTGCTCCATCTGCATGCTCACCTGTCTCACACCCAAGCAGGGCTGTGGTGTGCAACAGAGTGGTGACGCGCAGACTGATGCAGCTGGGCCGCAACAGTGAAGACACAAGAGGTCGTGTGCAGCTGCCCCACCCCACTTGCTGCGACCAGCACTTTGGGCATCGACAGCTGTGCACGAAAAGGAAACCCCCTGGTGTGGCTGTGCCCTCCATGTAACACACACCACACCACAGCAGGAGTGACGCCGACACCATCAAACGGTGGCCAGCAGGCAGCTGACGAGCGCCAGCAGCAGTGACGCCCAGGACAGAGGAACACCAGGTGTGTGGCAGCCGCCTCGCCCCACCTGATGTGGCCAGCACGTGGGGCGGCGGCGGGTGCGGCTCCAGGCAGTGGACCACTTCCCAGTTCACGCGAACCAACCCCCATCTTAGGTCCACACCACACACCACAGCAGGAACGCGCACACCAACAGACGGCGGCAAACTGACAGCTGCCGAGCCTCAGCAGCACTGCTGCTCCCGCTCGGGCAGAGAAAGACAGGGCAGACCCACCTGATGTGGCCAGCACGTGGGGCAGCAGCGGGTGCGGCTCCAGGCAGTTGACCACCTCCGCGTCTGCAGCGGCCCACCACACCACCCGCGCCCCAGACTTGCTCCACACAAACACGTGCCCGCAGTCGCTGCCGCTGGCCACGTACTCGTCGTCCTCGCCGAAGAAGGTGACGCCCTTGACGGTCGCTGCGTTGCGGTGGCCGGCGTAGGCGGCAACCACGCCGTCCCGGCTGCCGCCGCCGCCGAAGGATCCAGCAGCGGGCGTGCCACCGCCCGGCTGCTGCTGCTGCTGCTGTGGTGGACCCTGCCTGTGCGCTGATCCTGCTGCTGCCAAGCCGTCGTCGCCATCGTCATCAGTGACCACTGCTCCGGTACGGCCGCCTGACCGTTCCGACCGTACCGCTGTTGCTGGTGCTGCTGCTGCTGCCCTGTTTGCATCAGCTATGCCTGCACCACGCTCTGCTGCTGCAGCTGCTGCTGCTGCTGCTGGCGCAGGCTCTTCCTCATCCACGTCCATAGCGTCACCACTGCTGCCAACTGCTGCTGCAGCTGCTGCCGCCGGCCTCGCAGCATCTGCTGCTGCTGATGCTGCGTTGACGCCTGCTTCTGGCTGCCGCAGCTGCTGCTGCTGCTGGCGGCGCTTCCAGCGGGGCCTCTCCTCAGCATCACTGCCAACATCTGCTGCATGTGGGTGCTGCTGCTGCTGCTGCTGCTGCTGCTGTGGTTGACCCTCCACTGCTAAGCCGTCCCGCTGCTGCCGGCCGTCAGCAGCAGCTGCGGCAATTGCGTCTGCTCTGCTGCGTCTGCAGGGAGAGCTCCGCTGCTGCTGTTGGTGTTGACTGTTGCCAGGCCCTGCTGCTGCTGCTTCTGCTGCGGCGCCGGTTCCATGACGTCTTCCAGCTCTACTGCCGCTGCCGCTGCCGCTGCTGCTGCCAAGGCCGTCACCACCGCTGCTGCTGTTCCCCAGCTGCATGCTGCCGCAACTGGCCTGAATGCTGAACATGTAGATGTCCTGCAAGCACAGCACAAGTAAGTAACAGTGTTATGATGCCACTGACGACAATTTAACAGCTGGGGTGACATGCGGTGTCACACTGGCCTGGCAGCATTGACCATCAGGCACTGCAAAAACTGAAGCACAACAGCAGCAAGCAGCACTGCACTTCCCTGCTCTGCATGCGGTGCACACAACGAACAAGGGCAACCTCTTTTTTGCCCCTCTACGGAAACCTTCGAAACACGTACACGAGCGGGACTGCAAGATACTGCTTACACGTTTACATCATCGTTGCAACGCTCACATCGTCGTTGTAGGAAGCCAGAAGCTCGCCCTGCCTGCTGAACATCACACAGGTGATGCTGGGGTCACCCCCAAAACCGCCGACCCTAGAACCCCACAGCGCCTCAGGGCACAGCCGTGCCACCGGCTCATCCGCTAAACCATACACCCTGCTGTAACGAGCCTCCGCTCGAGTGGGCGGCCCAATGCGCTGCCGCTGGTCCTGCTGCTGCTCGTTGGATGCTGCTGCTGCACTGCAGCTGCTGGTCCTTGAGAGGCACCCATCACGCCCATAGTGAGCAGCGGCAGCCGCAGCAGCTGCTGCCAGGCTGCTGCCGCGGCCGCCACCCAGGGTGCTGCCGTTGCCGCTGCCGCTGCTGCGGCTGGGGATCGGCGGGGGGTCCCTGGTTTTGCGGACGTCATAAACCCTGGCCCAAGCGTCACTGCCGCCCACCGCAAGCTGCCAGGGGCGCGTGGGGTTAACGTGGATGGCGTTGATGCCTACAACCTGCAGCAGCGGCAGCAGCGCGGCAGCAGCAGCAGCAGCAGCATCAGCGGTGGTGGCGGCGGCGGCGGCAGCAGCAGCAGCGCAGCAGCACGTACATCAGCAGCAGGACTGACCGAGACACGCCGCCTGCTTCCCGTCAATGCGCAACACAGCCCTGCCCATCAGCATCGACGGGCCTTGCCGCTGAGTTCAGCCAGCCGTTTGCCACGGGGCCCGCACCGGCGGCAGCAGCCGGCTCACCCTGTTGGTGGGCCCTTTCGCCCGGCTGTAGCCTTGGCACAGCAGCAGCTTCAGCCTGCTGCCAGACCTGCTGCTGCTGCTGCTGCCAGCCTGCTGCTGCTGCTGCTGCTGGGAGGGTCCCGGCCCACAGCGCAGGTCGTAGTGCACCACCTGCAGGCATGCCACGAAAATGCACGGTAAGCAATGCAGAGCTCAACTTCAACCAACATGCACGGGCTGACTCCAGCCAGCAGCAGCACTTGGATTAATACGCCTGTTTTGGTGCTGCTTGGATCTGGCTCGATGTGCTGCTGCTGCTGCTGCTGCTGCTGCAGTAGTGCCTGCCCAATTGTGGAGTGCGCTCTGCGTCAGCCTTCAGACAGCACAATGGTTCAACTGCCAATTAGGAGCAGCAGCAGCAGCAGCAGCAGCAGCAGCAGCAGCAGCAGCAGCAGCAGCAGCAGCAGCAGCAGCAGAAGCCCACCTGCCCGTCCTCTCCGCTGCTGTAGAAGCAGTGCGCTGGGTTGAGGGGGTCGAGTGCCAGCTTGTGCGCCCTGGCGCAACAGCAGCAGCAGCAGCAGCAGCACAGCAGATGTGGGCCCTTTGATTGGCCGCTGACGGAGGCCTCAACCCGCGCGGTGGAGGCTGCGCACACAGCTGCCGTACAGCGGGAGTGCGTCTGCGCACCTGCCCACATGCTCGCCCAGCAGCGTGCTTGACACGCAGCCTGAGCCAGCGCCTTCGGGCAGCACCACCAGGCGGACCTGGAGGCAGCAGCAGCAGCAGCAGCAGCAGCAGCAGCAGCAGCAGCAGCAGCAGCGGCAGCAGCAGCGGCAGCAGCAGCAGCAGTGCCTGTTCGTCAGCAGTGCAAGGGGCACCGGCTGCAAGGGTTGGTCGAGCAAAGAGTGCAAGTTGCGGTGTGGCAACACACTGGCGACATGCACTGCTGTTCGGAAGAGCCACGGCACCCCCAGGGAGGAGGAAACTGCTGCTCGCTGGCCATCCCCACTGATGACAGGACTGCTGGTTGTCAGATGTTCTAAAATATATTGAAAGATATATTCAAAAAGACCCCAGGACCCCAATGCAAGCCCGCACCGAGGCAGCAGCTGCACACCTGGCCGTCAGCGGCGCAGGCCACGCTGCGGCTGCCGCGGCTGTGCGTGAGGGAGATAAAACCTCCCCATATTCCTGTGCACACAGCAGGGATCGAACCCCCGCCGCCGGAGCACAGGCGGACCCCATCCAGGCACTGAGCCACGCAGCCATGGCGCCAGAAGCTACACCCAGCAAGCACCCTCCATACACTCATTTCATGTGGACATCAGCAAACAATATCATTTCATTTGAACACCGCGGTCACCTCCTAAACCCTAAACAACATGTGGACATCAGCAAACAATATCATATCACTTGAACGTCGCGGTCAACCCCTAAACCCTAAACCCTTAAACCCTGGCAGTCACCTGGCCGTCTGCAGCGCAGGTGACGATGCGGCTGCCGCTGCTGTGCGGCAGCATGCGCGCCTGGAACACGTTGTTGGCGTGGCCGCTGTCGAAGCGCAGCCGGACGCGGCCTGCAGGCATGTGAGACGGAGCCGACACGCAGCAGATGGATGGGTGGCTGGCACTGCTGCATTGCTGCATGGAAGGACGGGTTCAGCAGCCGCAGCGCAGCCGGACGTGACCTGCAGGCAGTCGAGGCGGGGGGTTTGCAATCAGTGGAGGCTGTCAGTTGCTGGCGCTGCTGCAGGCACTGGAGGCGGGGTCCGCACGTGGTGAAGGCTGCCGGTGTTGCCGGCACTGCTGCACTGCAGCACCAGCACCAGCACCAGCACCAGCACCCATGATGGGTGGGAGGCCAGGTGCAGCAGGGCACGCAAGGGGTGCTCGCAGGGAGGCAGGCAGCAGGTACAGCAGCAGTAGCAGCTGCCACCTGTGATTACAGGCTTACAAGCTGGGCAGTGGCTTACCAGGTGACAGCGGGACAGCAGCATACCATGCGCCTCGATCATCACCGTAACTGGCATGATGCATACAAGCAGCCTATCTTCCAGTATCAGCCTGGCACTGCAGACAGGATCTCTGCCCAATTGCCACCCTACTGGAACTGTGCTTGCAGAGCAGTGTGCTGAGGTTGCAGCAGCATGTGCAGCACCGCTGCCAACCCCATTACATCCGCCCCCACCAACTGGACCAACAGCAGGCAACCATTGAACCATCGTCGCCAAATAACATGCGCCGGGTAGTGCTGAAGGTGACTGCAGTTGATGAACGCGGTGCATGCGGGTGCTGTGCTGCTGCTGCTGCTGATGCAGCACTCACCCCTCTCCCAGTCCCACAGCAGTATCTGCTGATCATCGCTGCCACTTATCAGCACGTCTCCTCCCTCGGTGTCGAAACTAACTGTGTTCACGCATCCCGCATGGCCTGCCAGCTTCCTCTGCAGGCACATACGCTGCAAGCAGTGCACGTTGCCGGAGATGGCTCGTCGCATACGCCGCTCCGAGCAGGCGCTGAGCTCCCGATCGTATGCTGCGCTGAACATTCTAGAAGATGGACCCCGCCGCAGGCGTCACAGCTGTAGGAAGGCTGCAGAGCTTTCAACCTTGGTGTGTAAGTCACGGGACACTCGTTGCGCAACGTTTGCCTGACGATTGCAACTGGACAAACAGACCATTGCAGAGTGTGAGGTGCTGGTTACAGGGATGCTTGCAGGGAAGAGGCAGCCCTGCGACAGCTGAGTAGCAATGACAGTTGCTGCTGCTCCTGACCAGTGCATGTCACAGTGTGGCGCAGTAGTGCCATGTGCCGCCGACCAGCAGCAGGGCCTGCATTGAGAAGCACCCCTGTTTTGGTTTGTAGTGCATGCCTGCACGGTGCAGCCAGCAGTATATCCTGCACCACATGCGCACCACAGAGTTGGCTACAAAACCCTGGATCCAATGATGCACAACCGTACCAGATCAGTGTGCTCACTCCTTACCCAGGACCCCTCCTGCTCAAGAGCGGCTCACGACGCTTGCAGCTACTGCCACAAGGCAACGCGTTGAACTGAACATTCTGCTGACGACGACATACACCTGCTTGCACCACATGCGCAGCAAGTGAAACGCAATGTTGAACATGTATGCTGCTTGGTGTGTGCTGACGTCACCCCCGATGCTGTGTCAGCAATCCATGCCTGGTTGGACAGCTGGTGCACTTGACTGTCAAGCAACTGGAAGGTGGACCTCGACACACACAAAAGCCAGCATTGGCGTCCACCACAGGGCACCGACGTGGCGGCTGTGACAAGGCAACTGCTGCCGAGCATGCGGTTCGCCAGCCGCATCGAGGCCTGGCACATGCTTCGAGCCTTGTCCCAGCAACCCACCACATTGTACAATGCACCGCTCATCCCAGTCCTGTTAAAAACTGTGCCTGGCCTGCCTCAGGACAGGCTGTCTACAATCAATACAACAGCCCCTGCCTGCCTGCCTGCTTCCTACAACCCCCCAGCCCAACATACCAACAGCTCGCAGAGCTGGACTGGCGCTCAGCGGCGGCAGAAGCGTACCAACAAGTCCTGCAGCCGCAAGGCAGGTGCCCAAAAACCCCTTCGCTGTGCGACTGAAGCACATGCAGACCAATGACTCATGTGCCGACAGTGCAGCACCACTAGCCAATCAAACAAGCAGGCGGGGACCCACCCCTCAACAGAGTCATGTCGCGTCATGCCCAGGACGCGATTCAAAGCCCCACAGGTCAAGCTGGCCCTTCTACTTGTACATAGCGCAGGCAGCCACGGCACGTCAAGCAGCATCAGCAACTCCCCCCGAGCCTGCACAGCCGCGTAGCCACCAGCCGCTGCGCTGCTGCAGATGCACCCTTGCCTCGCCTGCCAAGTGCTGCATACACACCACGAGCGCCACGTGAAAGCCTGTGCAGGCTGTTGTTGCGTGCGTTGGCAGCCGGCGCTGCTGCAGATGCGCACTTGCCTGCTGCGTGCTGCATGCACACCACGAGCATTCCTTGGACGCCGGCACCGCCCTCTCCTGCACAGTGTTGGCAGCGCCATGCCAACTACACACGGCGCCATGCTGCTGCTGCAAGGCACACACACGTGCTGCTCACCAGCAGCTAACAACCTTGCTACTGTGCCCTGCCTGCTGGCAGTGCTAAGCTAGCAGCACAGCTAACCAGCCGTGTCGCTGCAGCAAGCTGCATGCTGCCACCCCAGCTGCTGGCCCGCAACAGTTCAGAAATCAGATGGCCCAGCTGTGGCTGCTGCTGCTGCAGCAGCACCATCCCAGCTAGCTCGTGGCAGTGCTGCCCCAGCCCTTTTCCACACACCACACGCCCAGACTCATGCTGCGGCACTGCTGCTGCTGCTGCTGCTGCTGCTGCCTGCTGTACCTGGCCGCAGCAGCAGCAGCAGCAGCAGCACGAACTTCGCGGCCGCGCTCACGAGCTCAGCTGCAGCAGTGCAGGGTCTGCATGTGCCCGGATCCACGGGTGCTGCTCCACGTCCGTCAGCCGCATGCGGCTGGACACGTCCTTGACCAGCAGCTGCAGCAGCAGCAGCAGCAAGCCAGCAGCAGCAGCAGCAGCAGCAGTGTGTTCAGCGCTCGGCCTGATAATGTCAGCAGGCAGCTGGAGACGTGCTGCACATGTGTCCAAGTGTGTGCTTGACTGCAACAACAACGAGCACTCGTGGCCAGGCGCTGCTGAGGGTGCGCAGCCTCACGGGGTAAGCACTGCGAAACCACCGGCGGTTGGTCCATCATGATGTGCTGCTGCAGCGGACACACAGCAAGCAGGCAGACGGGGCGGGGCTGCGGGCAGGGTCCAAGCGCAGCGCTGCCTCACCCGCTTGACGAAGTCCTTGGCTCCCGCGCTGACCGAGGGCTTGTCCGGAAACTTGAGGTCCACGCGCACGATGCGGCGGTACGTCTGCGGCGGTGCGAAAGTGCAAGCAGCCCATGCAGGCAGGGCAGGCGATGCATTGGTGTCACAAGCAACGGCTTCACACAGGCAGCGCCGTCCAGCGGGCCGGCCAGACGGTCGCTGCTGATGCAGAGCGAGCGACGACGCAGTCGCCTCACACAGCAGCAGGCACCCGGCAGCATCCTGCAAGCATGCCCAGAGCATGCACGCACAGCGGCAGGGGGGACAGCAGCACTGCCAGCCACACCGCCACACCCATCGCAAAGGCGGCATCCTGCAAGCATGCCCAG
Source organism: Scenedesmus sp. NREL 46B-D3 (assembly GCA_014080715.1). Classification (NCBI taxonomy): domain Eukaryota; kingdom Viridiplantae; phylum Chlorophyta; class Chlorophyceae; order Sphaeropleales; family Scenedesmaceae; genus Scenedesmus; species Scenedesmus sp. NREL 46B-D3. The sequence continues at coordinate 242,255 of JACERP010000122.1, read as the reverse complement.
AGCACACAGCGGCAGGGCAACAGCGCGGCCGCACCCACCTTGTGGCGGCCGGCCGCCTCAAAGGGCGGGCTGCCACGAAGATGACTGCAGACAAACACCGCTGCCTTCAGACAAACACCCCCACCCCCACCCCACTCCACCCAGAAGCCAAACACGTGCTTCTGATGCTGAGCACAGCACAAACAGGCGCAGCAGCAGAAGCTGCAAAGCACGACGCACGGCGCACCCACCTCGTGGTGGCCGGCCGCCTCAAAGGGCGGGCCAAACACGTGCTTCTGATGCTGAGCACAGCACAAACAGGCGCAGCAGCAGACGCTGCAAAGCCCACCGCGAGGCGCACCCACCTCGTGGTGGCCGGCCGCCTCAAAGGGCGGGCTGCCGTACAGGAACTCGTAGGTGAGCACGCCCAGGCCCCACACGTCCACGCCGGTGTCGTGCTGCCGCCCCTCCACCATCTCGGGCGGCAGGTAGTCCAGCGTGCCGCACAGCGTGGTGCGCCGGCTGGCGTGGCGACAGCGGCAATACAGCAGCAGCAGCAGCAGCAGCAGCAGCGAATGCAGATGTTGTTAGCTCGTGGCGGCAGGTAGTCCAGCGTGCCGCACAGCGTGGTGCGCCGGCTGGCGTGGCGACAGCGGCAATACAGCAGCAGCAGCAGCAGCAGCAGCAGCAGCAACACAGCAGCAGCTGCAGCGAATGCAGATGTTGTTAGATTGTGCCGGCAGGTGGTCCAGCGTGCCGCACAGCGTGGTGCGCCGGTTGGCGTGGTGACAGCGGCACCGAAGCAAAACAGAAAAAAGCAGCAGGAGCGAGTGCAGATATCAGCTGTGCGTTATGCATCAGCTGGATGGGGTGACCGTTGCTTCTGCGTATGCCAACCGTGGCAATCTGCGCACGCACTTCCGCGTCAACAAGCATTTGTGTTGCAAAGGCCTGCTGCATTGATGATGCCACAGGGCCCCTGCCACCCCAGCTTGGAACCCCTACCTGTGTGGCGCATGCACGCTCCAGCCAAAGTCGGCTATCTTCAGCTGGCCGTTGAGCCCCACCAGCAGGTTCTCCGGCTTGATGTCCCTGTGGATCACGTGCTTGGTGTGGCAATATGCCAGCGCACGTGACAGCGACAGCACATAGCTGCAAGGGCAAGCAGCAACGGCAAGCGGTGTGGGCATGGCGCCAAGCGATTCCTGTGTGAGTTCCCTAGCACTACGAAGCAGCGCTGCCCACTGAACGGCTAGATGGACGCTGCCACACGGCTGCCGCTGCTGTGGTCTGCTGCTGCATCATGCCACCCAATGGCTCCTCTGCTGCTGGTGCTGCTCCCCGCCCCAGCGGCACCACCCAGCCCCAACACTGCAGTGAGCTGCTGTTGGGACAGCATCCATGCTGTCGTGCGCTGCTGGACCAACTCGTCAGTTCCCGACTCTCCTGCTGCTCTGCCACCACACCCTTCAGCCCACATTGACGCGGAGGCTGCTGCAACGCTGCTGCTGAAGCGCTCACTTGGCTGTGCGCTGCTCGTCAAAGTGCCCCAGCTTCTGCAGCTCCTTGTACAGCTCCCCCTGCGCTGCATACTCCAGAATGAGGTACACCTTCTCCTGCAGGCAGTACAAGATGTACATAGCACCAGCAGCATCAGCAACATTGCTTCCCAACACAAGGGCAAGCAGTACGCTGCAAGTATACAGCTGCTGCGTCATCATTGTTGCACAACAGTGCTTGATTGTTGCTGTACAACAACGCTGATGTTAACACATGTTTTTGGCGTCAAGAGTGCAGCATCTTGCTGCGCAACAGCAGGACCGTTGCTGGTGGATATCTTGTAAGGTGGCCAGGCCTGCCACGCAAGCAGCGCTCACCAGCTGTGGCAGCATGTTGCGTCAGGTGTGCTGTGTACTGAGCTGGACTGTTGCTGCGTGTCCTCACCCATGCAATACCATTACAGCGGCTTACAACAGTCGGCAAAGGCTGACAGAGGGTGAAGCAAAGTGTGCACATGCACATATGTGGCCGGTGGATATATGATATGACCGCAGGTGGTGACTACTTCTTGTCAACTGGGTCCTTTCCTATTTCTACATGTAGTGGAGCTGCAGTTGCAGCAGCTGCTTCAGCTACAACGTGCCTAATCTAACTACTGTTGCTACTGGCTGCTTAGCGTGAACAGGTGAGCAGAAATAGCCACCCAGTGATGGCAGTACGCATCTGGTACTGCTGCTGCATGTTACTGCCATACCCATTGCGGCAGATGCTGACCAGGCTAGGCTGCTTTGGCGGCACCTGCCTTGTCATAGAAGTAGCCATACAGTCGCAGAATGTTGGCATGACGCAGGTGCGACTGGATTTCAATCTCCCTGCGTAGCTGGTGCTCCACGTTGGACTGCGCCAGCTGGCTCTTGAAAAGCACCTGCAAGGGACACACTAGCTCATCAGATCGCTTTTTGAAGTGCGTCAATGTTTCTTTAAGGGATCAGACAGGTCAGCTGCAGCCTGCCGTCGCTCCTGCCCTCACCTTGAGTGCCACAATGTACTGGCTCTTTTTCTCGCGGGCCAGATACACGTTGCCAAACTTGCCCCTGCCCAGCGGCCTGCCGATGTCGAAATCGGACAGCTGCCAGGTCTGCTGCTGCTTGCTGCTAGACGGCTGAGCGATGCTGGGTGCTGTCTGGGCTCCGTCCACTGCGGGCTGCTCGCCTGCTCTGCTTTCGCCTGCCTGCTGCTGCGTTTGTGCCTGCTGCTGCGTCTGCTTGTTGGAAGTGAGCTTAACCGTGCCCGCGACTGCTGCTGGCTTGATGGGCCCGTTGTTATTCGATGCTGCCTTGAGAGGCATCCTGTTGCTCTGTTGCAGCGGCTTCAGTGCCTTGCTGCCTCCCTGTTTGTCTGCATTCCATTCTGCTGCACGCTTTCCAGCCATTGATTTGCCTTGCAAGCCATCTGGCTGGTGATTCTCCTGCACAAGCATGCACAGCAACAGCAGGCAGTGCTGCTCAGTTTTTGCTCACCAACACCTGCCCAGCTCCAGCTGCTAGCGCTGTGTAGCTGCGCTAACCTTTTCCTTGACTACTGCTCCGCCACCTCCATGCCGTGCTTTGTTGCTTGCGCCAAACATGGTGATGCCCTCTGTTGCTCAACACATGCCCTCAACGTCTGTATCTTTCGGCAGGGTCGTTATGCAATTAACTGATTATACAAGAGCGTCTATGTCGCTGGCAAGCTACATGAGGGTCAGGAGTAAACCGAAGCAGGATTGTTGACGAAGAAGCAGCAGAATTTGAGCGATGTTATGCGGGGTTCTACCAAGCAGCAGCCGTTGGGGGCCGAGATAATCTATGAGTAGTTCTCATGCTTCAATTTTGAGTGTAATCGTCAATGGCGTGTCAGTGTCGTCGCGGAAAGCAAGTCCACGGGTCAACACACTGAGCAGATCTGTTCTACGGTGCTGCCTCCGCGACAGCACAAGGACCGAAGAGCTTACATGCCAGACCTGCAGATGTGTCGCAGTCACATAAGCAACAGCAAGCAGCTGCTGGTCTCCTTGCACTGCAACTGCTGCTGCTGCTGCCGCTGCTGCCGCTGCTGCTAGTGCACAACACTTTGGTTCCAGGACAACGCAACATACCATGGACCTGAATGAGGACCTGACGCAAACTAATCAACAACATCAGCAGGGGAAGGTTTCCCGAATTCAAGACTGACACCAGCTCACCCCGTTCGACACCAGCAGCACTGGCTGCCCACATTCCATTCCACCACCCCATGCCATGTCCCTGCTGCACCCATCGTTACTGGCCATCACATGTGGTTGCACCTCTGTGCCCCAACAACGCACCACCCGCACGAGCCAGGCCATACAGCAACGTTGTGCGCATGCCATGCAGCACTGCGGCTTGCACATCGCCATTACGCAACAGGCGCAGCCTTCTTGCCGACCCTGGGCCTGTACAGGTAGGCCCGGACCCTAGCGCCCTGCACCACCCGCTTGTCCAGCTCCGCCACGACCCTCTCAGCTGCGCTCCTGCCCACCATCAGCGCAACAGCCGACCCGCCCTGCTTCCTCCTCCCCTCCTGCTGCTGTGTGGCGCCGCTGCCACCCTGCTCGTCCTCGTCGTCTGCTGCTGCATCGCCTTCCACCGCAGCTGCGTCCTGCTCGACCTGCTCCACCACCTCGGCGTCACCCTCGTGCCCCGGCACACCCTTGCTGCTGCTCTTGCTGTACATTATCACCTTCGTCACCTCCCCAAACAAACTGCACATGCCAAACACCTCGCGGTACGTGAACCCGGCAGGCAGGTTGCTCACAACAACGCGCGTCTCCGTCTCGCTCGCGGCCCCGTACTCGGCACTCCCACTGCCAGAAGATGCCGCTGCTGCTGACTCAGCGGTGCCGCCGCTGCTGTCGCCAGGGGCATCTGTCCTGCCGGGCCTTGCCAGACGTACCCTGATGGCCCTGCCATCCAACTCCACGCCATTCATGGCCTGCAAGAATGACAGCAGCAGCAGCAACAGCAGCGGCAGCAAGGCTGGGTTGAGTGATGGTTGCACCATCAGCGGCCAGAGCTGCTTCGGCAGCCTGCTTGCACGACACATCACAGCCACAGCCAGCACACACGCCCCGCATGCCTGCAGCCCCTGCGCTGCGTGCTGTGCCAGAACATGCACACCAACCCACTGGCTGCAGGCGCACATGCAGGCGCACAGCCAGCACACCTGCCGCTTGCGTGCGGTCACCACACACAGCGCTGCAGCGACTGTACGAGACCTCCCACTTGGTTGGTCGCCACCACCATTTCTCACCCTTACGGTGGAGGCGCACAAAGCCGCACCCAGCCAGGCTGTCACTCTTGTTGAACAACGCAGGAGCTTGCTCGTTAACCCCCTACAGCTGAGGAAGGCTGCCTGCAAGTCATCACTCACTCCACACCACGCACACACACTCGCCGCCCCCCTCTGCAGAGCACATACGTCTGCGAGATGACCCACACACACACACCACGCCACACCACACCAGCCACCCTGCGTGCCACATGTTGGCCCCCTCACAGCCTTGCCGCCTGCGCAGGCGCTGCAGCAGCTTTTCTAGCTCAAAGGCGCACACAGCCACACCCGGCAGACAGGCCGGGCTGTTGAGACATGACGGAACGCACCTGCAAATTCCTCGACAGCTCCTCGACAGCTGCCTGCAAGTCATCATTCACTCCACACCACGCACACGCACTCGCCGCGCCTCTCTGCAGGGTCCAGACTTGCACAATGGCACAAACACCATACCAGTGCGCATCAGCCACACTGCGCCATACAGGACCCCCCCCTCCCCCCACCACCCCCACCAGCCGCACTGCGCCATACAGGAACCCCCCCCACCTCCCCCCACCACCCGCACCAGCCGCACTGCGCTATACAGGACACCCCCCCACACCCTCCCCCCCACGCCCCACTCCTCATCTGTGCAGGCGCTGCAGTAGCTTCCACACTACCACAGCGCACACAGGTCCGCCCACCCGGCCTGTCACTGTTGCTGAGCCCCACAGGGAACTTTACTACAGAAGACCTGGCATCTCCAAACTGAGCAGCACTCACAGGAAGGCGCTTCCTGCAAGCGCTCACTCAGTCCAAAATCATGGGACAGCCCACTCGCGCCACTGCCTGCCCAGCGCCCCACCATGCATCACACACCAAGGTTGGTGCCACACACACCTGCCACCTGGCAGCCCCCTCACCTGCTCAGCTGCTGCAGCAGCCTCCTTGCTGCCGAAGCGCACAAAGCCATACCCAGCCGGCCGGCCGTTCTTGTTGGACATGATGAAGGCGTCCTCAACCCCCTGGCAGCTGCGGAAGGCTTCCTGCAAGTCCTCACTCAACGTAGACCATGCGAGGTTCTGCACATACAGCGTGTTGGCCTGCATCCTGCTGTCCTTGCCGGCATTGCTGCTGCTGCTGCGGTTGTCAGCGTCTTTTCTGGGCCTGCGCTGCTGCTGCTGCTGCTGTTTGCGGCCTTGCTTGCTGTCGAGGTCGCCTGCCGTGTCGCTGCCGCCGCTGCTGGCGGTGGCGGTGACATCTGGTGCATTGCCGCGTCAGAGAGACACCAGCACAGCAAGCGCAAAGGGTGTGGGATTGTCAGATCAACCAACTGCACAGACAGGTCAGGGGTGCATTGTGTTCAGCGGTTTGCAGCACAGCCTGCCGCTGAGTGCAAGGAAATTTTGACGAATGGCAGCGCATTGACGAATGGCAGCACAACAGCATGCCTACCACGTCAGGATACCGATGCAGCCCACTCAAACACAGGTAGTGCGAAACCAGCAGCAGCAGACCAGCAGCAGCGGATCATCAGCAAAAGACAACCCTGCACTTACCAGCTGCCTGCTCTGTAACCGTTGCCTCCTCAGCGGCTGCATGGCACACTAAAGCCACAGATCTGGCCCGCAAACCCTGCCTCGAGAGTTGGACGTTCGTGGTATGCCCGAGGGCCACAGGCGCCCTGCAAGGCACAGGCGTCCTGCGGGCTGCATGCGCACTGATTATGCGAGGTGCAACAGCAGTCAACATTTTGTTTGCAATGTGAGCAAGAACAGAGTGCGAGCGGGCTCCCGCAGGGCGTGTCGTGAAAGGTGTCCGAAAGTCCAAAGGGCAGAGACAGCTGAGCGATCCGTGCCAAGCCTGCTGCTTCATAAGCGCTGAAGCGTAGTTACCTCGTGCATTCAAGCTCCTGAATGGCAGTCTCGGCCTGACAGCTTGTGACAGCCGCGAATCAGGGCACAGGTGGGTGTGATCTGCTGGACGCCGAGCGCAACGCATAGCATGCCTGTCTGCTACCCGGATCAGTATTTGCTTGTACAGTAAAGTGTCACGGAGGCGTTGGCAAGCACACTTGTCCAAGCCTGAAATATTCTGGCAGTACGTGAACTGCCAACGATACATGGTCACCAGCTTCAGTACTGCAGCCAGCATCCCAGGGCTCCGCAACGGAGATCTGAAAAGCTAAAACAGCGCATACTGCATCTTGATCGACTGTTGTGGCACCCCAGGACGCCAGTTGCTGCAGCAGAAAGCCTGACCAGCCTCAGGCTACCAGGGTATGTGGTGAGCTGCTTCTCAGTAACAAGTCTCAGAGGAGTTCCAGATGACATAACATACTGCATGTGGGCATTGGCTTGCTTTGCATGCAGTGCTGTTGCTTTGACAGCATGACATGACAGACTCTCACAAGTTGTGCAGCACTCATGCAGTACTGCTGGATGATCCGGCACACCTCTCACAAAACCGACATCAGTGGGATTTGGCATGTTTCACACATTGTTCGTCACGTGTTGACATGCATCATTTAAGGGTGGCTAATACCATCCAAGATGGTGACTGGACCTACGTGGAACTATTTGCTCTCAATTGGGTGGCCCTGATTATGATTAGGCAGTGGCGCCGCCGCCAGACAGCCCAGGCTTGCAAGTGCTGGCAGGCAACGATAACAACGCTGTGGCAGCACAAGATGTCAAGACTCTGAGAACAAACATACTATGTTCTAGTAAAACAAAGGTGTCCAAGGCTACATCGCTCGGTGAGCATCGTTACAGCCAACAAAGTGCGCGCGGTGCAAATGTTCCCACCAGTGGGCGCAACCCACCACTGAGTCTCACATCTAACATCAGCAGCAGCATTGTCGACAGTGCTGCAATCACACCAACACAGTTACCGTAGTCATGCAGGGATCACGAAGCACACCAGCACAACAGCTTTGCTGTGTTTGGCCTTCAGTACTGCAACACATTCCTCCACTGGGCCGGTTGTGAACGCTCCAAGGAGTGAGCAGGAAGAAGTGCTGCGACCCCTCTTTTCAAGCCTCCTGTTTCAGCACTTGTACAAATCCAACGCACTCCTGGCAGCGGTGCAACAGCAACCAGCCGGCCGGGGCACGCAGAAGACGATTAATAAATATCGTTGGCCGGGCAAGCCCTCCCTCCCACCCAGCCACGTAACAACTTCCAGGGCAGTGCACAGCAACAGCACAGTGCCAACCCCAATCTACACAAGTGCCCGTCCGCCGTCAGATGTTGCCCCAGTGTCGGCCCCCGGGGCAGCGATGCCCGCAAACCATCAACACATTGGCGCTAGCTGTTGAGCCGCAGCTGCGAGGCCAGCGCACCACTGACACCTCAGCGGCAGTCATATCCAACATCTGCCATATCGCGGCATGTCCAACATATGCCATATAATAGTGTGACGTGGTGCGTCCACATTGAGGCAGCCCATGCACACTTCTTTACAAGCCTTGCTGCCTTGACCTGGCCTGATGCTTCCACCCCCATCCTTCTCCAACACATTTTTTTGCGGGGGCCCTCCACCCGGCCAAGCGCCTGCGGTAGCCTAACATGTTACCAACACGAAAATAACGCGTCAAATGACTAGATCAAGTTCCAAGCTGTCAACCCATCACCGGCGTGCCGTCATCGTCTCCCCCATCCTTCTGCACAACCCTGTTGGGGTCCCCCTCCACCTTGTCCAAGTATGTGGTCGCGCGCATGTTGCTGCCACCAAAGTGGTAGCCGGTGCCAAACTCGCCACCGCGCACAGCAGCGAAGGCGTTGTCAGTGCCACGAGCCTGCAACAGCAGCAGCAGCGATTGCGGTAAGCATGGGTCTGCGGGCGTTCAGCAGACACGGTGCCAGCTCAGGGCTGCTGTGAACGCAGCTAGCTGGCAGTATTGGTGTCGCTGGCAGGTGGCTGCATGTGGCTGCAATCATTGCAGCAGGTACTTGCCGTCCGATGACAAACTTGCATGCGCCCTGGAGCAAGATCGTGTGACTTTTAGTGCTGTCACTGCTGTTGTTGCTGTAGGCAGCGTCCCAGGCCGAGCCTGGTTTGCATTGCCAAGCGGCGAGGCCTGCAGCCTGCAGTGCCGCACAGATACTCACGACGACGGTCGGCAGGCCAGAATTGGACCAAGTGTAGCCATAACGGTTGGCATTGCCATTTCCTGGTGTTGCAGGTGACATGCAACGGCAGCAACGTGGTGTTGATCGCTGCAACTTAGTTCAAGTGCAAGGGCTGAAAAGCTTTGAGTCAAGTCTACATCACAGGTTGGGGGTGTGCGGGATCAGCAAGCAGGCAGCGCAGTGGCCGGCTGTCTGCAGCGTGCTTGATACGTCTTCAACAGTGCAACACAGATGATGAGCGGAGCATGCAATGACATACAATGCAATGTAATATACTGTGCACAAGAGGCCTGCAGATGGTGCCAGTGGCGCACTTCATCCCCTCAAAGTGCCAGACCGTGACGGCGCCAGCGGCCATGCAGTGCACCTGCCAGAGAGATGGCTGTGTTCTCATTCTTCTTGAGGTCCTGCGTGGTGGACAGCTCGGGCCTGTCCTGGGTGTCGGCAGCAGCAAACTGCACCGAGCCGCCGTAGTTGGTCGGGCCTCCACCAGCGGGGGTGACGGCAGCCAGGTCGGCGGTCTGCACTCGCGTGGACGTCCTCTCGCCTGCACGCACACGCAGCATTGCAGTGCAGAGCAGCAGGAAGATGTAACAAAAAAAGTAGCAGGAAGCTGGTTGTGTAACACTGATCACCACCTCAGCACGGAAGGCGTGTCAATTGCGCATGGCACGTTGTAGGAAACGAACTTCGGCGCCAACCGCTGTTGCCTGCAACGCTGAGTGACGCATTCTGAATGCAGTAACACAAAGGTCTTGCAGTTGTGATGTTGAGTTTCTTGTGCTTGATATGCAATAACATGCCGCATCACAGTTCCTCTGCAGTAGTTCAAGTGCTGTCCTGCGGTAAATCGCACTCATTCTGGTGTGCCTGCACCTCAGGTATTTGGCAAAACATGCACTGTTCCCAAGCTGTCATTGCCTGTACCTGTACCTGTAAAAAAACAAGAGCACTGTCCTGTCGTTCACCGCACTCATCACTGCTGCGCTGTGTCAGCTGTGCCGCACCAGCTGTTGCGGCCATGCACAACAGCAGCAGGTCAGTTGCAACCAGCAGTTGGCTGCGGTTGCGCTACCTGCGGGCCTTATCGGCTCGTCGACTCAGGTCTGTTGCACCTACAGCTGTTCTCGGTTGTCAGCCCTGCCGCCAGCAACAAATGCCACCACAAAGCTGTGCTCGGCAAGGCAGAACACCTCTGCACAACTTGTGACAAGCAACACGGTTGTATCGGCTGCGCCTCCGCAGTGCTACACGACACCCCCCACAGCTGCACAACCCACAGCCAATACAGCCGCACACAGTCACTGCGCAAGGGACTTAAGTGCACTCACCGATGCCGCGCTGTAACAGCGAAGTGCCTGCGCCTGCGCCGTCGCCCGTTCTGGCCGGATCCAGTATCTTCTCTCCTGCCCCGCTGTCGGTCCTGCCACGGATCTCGGTGCCGGCCTGCTGCCCGTTGCCGGCCTGCACCACGCTCACGCCCTGCACGCTGGCAGCACTGCCAAACGTCTTGGCTGCGGTGTAGACAGATTGGGGGCAGACGCAGGAGCAGCAACAGGCAACGTAAAGGTGTCTGCATCGTCCTGTGAGAAGAGGTGTCTTCATCGTCTAGGGGTCAGGACCCAGCTGTATCCCAGCTAATACGCGAGTTTAAGCCTGGCTGGGAATGGGCGATCAAGAATTTTTTGATGTTGTATATACATATCTGCTTGCAGCAGCTATGCCATCTGGCCGTGTTGACGGTTGGCCACCAGCAGCATCTGCCCTGAACGCTGGCAGCATGCCCGTCAGATGCTGCTTTGCTACTTCATTCAAGGCCACGGTACAACCACTCCATCGTCTCTGCGGCGGCGTGGGTGATCGCCGTGCAGCAGAGGCAGTAGGACTAGGCATGGAATAGGAAACTTAGTGTGCTGTCCAGGTGGTGCAGCAGCAACAGCGGCCAGCAACACGCATGCAGCACCGGGGTGAGCGCGCATGAGCTGCTGACACCACCCACTCACGGTTGCCGCCGTTGTCGGAGGCGATGTCCTTGGCCACAGACACGCTCCTGCTGTCCAGCACGGCGCTCGCCGTCCTGCCTTCGCCGGTCACGTTGGCGGCCGCGCCGCTCTCGGTGATGCCGGCCGTCAGCAGCGGCAGCGTGTTGATGAACGTCACGGCCTGCCGGCGCTGCGCCTGCGTGTCTCCGGTGGTGGCGGTCTGGCTGACGGCCTGGGAGCCCACGCGCGGCACCTCTGCAGGACACACGCACCGGGGCAACACACAATGACAAACATCATGGTTGATTCATGAGCATAGCGGCAGTGTCTTTGGAAGACGGCTGTGCCGAGTGCGGGTGTCATTGGTGGGAAGGGCGTGGCTGCAGGGCGATGGGCAGGGAGGAGGGGGGCGTGTCACGTGTCAGTGCACTCCCTGCAGATACGTCCTGTGGAACGCTATGCAGAAGCAGGTGTTGCAGCCCGCCGGCGTGCCAGTGCATGCAGGCATGTGACGCATCAGCTAATGCAGCAGCTGATGCGTTGAATGGGCTGCTGAAGTACGCCGTACTGCGGCGCGGTTGAATGGCCTGTTTGGTGTGTCTGTGCTGTCAACAAGTCAACAGTCGCTGACACTGCTGGTGCTGCCCAGTGCTGCTGCTGTGCGGCTGCTGCTGCCGCAGTAACAGCTGGCGGTGGGGAGCAGACGGCTGCAAGCTGCAGCATCGCCACGGGGGCTGCAGTTGACAGTGTGGCTTGCTTTGGAGACGCTGACTGCATATACCACAACCAGCATGCCACAAGGTACTGTGCAGTGCTGCATCAGTTGCTGCAGCCGCTTGTGCAACACACATGCACATAGCACACACATACACTAACCTTATGCCACTCAAGGTGTAGACAGCACGTTGTAACTGCAATGATGCTGCTAAAATAACCATGCGGTGCACGCCACAATGTGTTGATGGTGACGCAGGGCAAGGAGATATTTTGGTCTCTTTCCCATCTCGCTTGTATGGAGCGCATCTCAAAGTACACTTACCATCAGCCAGGTCGTTGATATCTTCGCGCAGGCCCTGTATCGCTGATCCAAGTTGCCCAGGGCCTTCAATCCTTGGACCAAAGTCCGGCTGGATCAGTATGGGGTCCGTCTCTTGCAGGAGAGACCGGCGCTGCAGCCTTTTCCCACGGCCTGCTGCTGCAGGTGCAAATTGGCTGCACAGCAGCACAAGGCTCAATGCTGCCAGGGCTGCTGCCCTGCTCGCTTTGAGCAACATGTCCTGCTCGTTCGTAACTGATGCTGCTAATGTTGATTCAACGGCTACCTGCTATCACAGAGATCGCGGCTTGCGAGCTGCAGAGCAGGAAGCAGGCAAGATCGCCGAAGTCTACGAGAACCAGCTGCAGCAGCAATGTGGCGCAAGAACTACTGATGCACAACAGATAGCGCTCACAGCTCAGATGATTGCGCTGGCATGCAAGAAGATTGCTTGAGGCTACTCCTGCAAATCGCTGCTCGCTCATCGTACAAGGTCGCGCGGGAAGCATCCCTTGGACCGGCCAACTTTCCAGCATGCGTGTAGTGTCAAGCCAGCTACCCGTATAGTACTATTTGATAGTCCTTTGATTGATTAAATTGGTTGAAGGAGAAATGCAGCTGCAAAAGCCTGATTCGACGCATCACGCTGCAGCAACCAGCAGTTGGAAGCGTTCCAGCCTTGCAGCGACTGTCTGACTGCAGCTGCCCGGCAGAAACAATTAGGGCGGTGCAATGACACTGCACTGCGTGCGAAGCTCGGTCTGTCGTGTGGCATCATGAAGTAGCAGCCACACTGCCGCATGTCATGCATGATAGGCTACCTCAATCAGGTGACCAGGTGGCTTGTGTGGCTGCAGCTGCTGGAGGGCACCAAGCACACGCCTCAAATCAAAGAATGTGGTTGAATGCTCACCCGATAAGCCCTTGCCGCTGCCGGCTGGGCTGAGGTCCTGGCACTCAGAACCCACGACCACTCGTGGCTAGTAGCCACTGATCGTTGTTCTGAGCGCCGGCGCGTACCAGATGTCCTGAGGTGATGGCGGAGACACTCTGAGGCAGCGCAGGAACAGCATAGCGATAACTCTGCGGGGGCAGCAAAGTGGGGTAAGTTGAGCTGAGCTGGTCCAAGCGATGAGCGGCACTGCGGCGCACAAGGGGGTCTGAAACATACATTACATTACATTACATGCTCCACCCAACAAGGAGTGGGAACCCCATTCAGGAGCCAACGAGAGGCTCATTGGGGGGGGAGACCTCATAGAATATATCATCGTCATCAGAACAAACAGAAGAGTCAGCAGAGAAAAATTCGTCCGCTGCATCGATCGCTGGAGCGACAGAAACCGAAGACAAGAAGGACTCAGGGTCCGCCTCCGGGTGGCAGCGCACCAAATAGCAACAATGCACGAAGGCAGCCACAAGAGCAGGTTGTTGCCGCATAAAGGTCATCATATGCGAACCACCTGGCTGACAAGAGGCTATACTACCCCACGTATGTGAAACACAGTTGAGGTACTTGTGCACGGGCAGGCCACTGCGGAGAACCATTTCCAGCCCACTGCACAAACCTCCAAACAATGTTTAAACTGTTAGAAACTGTTAGGTAGATCCAGAACCACTAAGCCGTGTGATTCTGCGCATGCAAACACTTGAGGGCCAATGACGCGAGTGCATATGCCTGCTGTAGGGGTGATACCATGCCGATCCTTGCAAGGCTGAGTCTGCTTGCCTCTGCACCATCGGTCTACGACACCGCCACGCCCTACTGCGGCAACAACGTCGCCAGCGGCGAGGCGCCGCCGTACGTCTTCTGCAACATCTGCGGCTACAACGGCAACGCCACGCGCCGCCGCTGCACCCACTTCAACCCTCCGCGCAACTTCGAGACGCCAGAGACCGTCAGCAGCCATCGCGCGCACCTGATCGATCAGGTCTCTGGCGTCTCAAGGTTGCGCGGAGGGTTGAAGTCGGTGCAGCGGAGGCGATCTGGTGCGCGCGATGGCTGCTGACGGTCTCTGGCTCTCAAAGTTGTGCGGAGGGTTGAAGTCGGTGCAGCGGCATCTGCAACAGATGGGCCCAGAGCATGCGCTGGGCCCCTGGCCAGGTAGCAAGCTGCAGCGTTACATGCCATGCATGCTCAGCAGACGCGGCCTATACCCTTGCCATCCATCTCGAGGGCTGCCGGCACAGGCAGTGCACACTGCAGCTGTAAAATGGCACGGCACTGGCATGCAGAACACTGTGTAAGGGCACAGCACTGCATGCATGCAAAGGAGTGCCCCACATCCTGCCGCCCTCCCGCATGCAAGCTCTGCTGCCAGCAGCAAATTGCACGCACTGTGAATCTTCCGCGTCCAAGGAAGCACATTGGGTTGATGGCTGCTTACGCACGCACCCGACTTTCCCCGTTCACTGAAAGCAAACAGAAGTTTGGCGGACAAGCGCACTGTGAGTAAACTGTGTCCAACCCCTCCCCCCCCCCCACACACAAGCTTTTTCTTGACAAGCAATGCTGGCACATGCAAGCACTGCTGCGCACCATTCAGAGCCAGGCTGGCACTATTGATTATCAGTAGACTGCAGCGCGTCCAGTTAACGTACGTTGCAGGAGCTGCGGGGGCACCAGACCTTCAGCAACCAGGAAGCACCAGGTGGAGGGCTGCACATGCAGCGTGTCCAGTGTGCTGCGGCAGCACCCTTCGCGAGACACAAAAGGTCGGGGTGAGATGTTGGGACCCTGTTCGCCGCATGTACGCTTTCTGCCCCGCCCAACGTCCACCAGTGCAGCGCCCAAGGGGCCCTTGCCGGCCAACAGGTCCATGGGCAAAATGATAAACGCCCCAGGGAGTCCAGGGAGTGCTTAATGGTGTGACTTGCGCAGCAGGCGCAGCTCAGCTGCTTGAATTAATCCTGGAGGGTCACGGGGCCTGCGCAATGCTTGCTATCCTGCAACTGCTGCTGCTGCTTGCGCACATGAGCACTTGTGCAGGTCGATGGCATGTGCACTTGTGCTGGCCGGTTGCATGTGCACTTGTGCAGGCCGGTTGCATGTGCACTTGTGCAGGTCGGTTGCATGTGCACTTGTGCAGGTCGGGTGACTGTGCACTTGTGCCGGTCAATTGCATGTGCACTTGTGCAGGTCGGGTGACTGTGCACTTGTGCCGGTCGATTGCATGTACAGACTTGTTGAATTTCGTGGTGCCTGCAAGCACGCCAGCAATGCTGGCCCAGCCTGGTCACCAGCAAACAAGCACGCCCCACTGGGCCGGTGGCGTTGATGCTATGGCTTGAATGGTTAATAATAATAATAATAATAATAATAATAATAATAATAAGATGATGATGATGATGATGATGATGATCATGATGATGATGATGATGATCATGATGATGATGATGATGATGATGATGATGATGATGATGATGATGGTTGTGCCCCACTTGGGCCGGGATGCTGGGTGCTGCACTGCTCAAAAGCTCGCTGCAGGTTGCATGGCAGCTTGCAGGAGAGCCTGCTGTCTTCTGGGGTCCCTCTGCCGGATGCACCCCAGCAGCACCAAATAACTAGGCCCTGCTGTTGCTGTGACAAGCAGCAGCACGTCAACCTAGCCAGAAAAAGCAAAGCAAAGGATGATTGCCTGTGCCATGTGCTGTGCTACGGCGTGCTGCCTCTGCCCATCATGCCCATCCTACCTGGTGCTTGAGCGATGCTGCTAGTTGCCAAACAAGGTCGACTGCAGCTCTCCACAGCCGCAGCTGCAGCTCTGCACTGCAAGGGCTGATGACTGAATTGCCACGGGCCCGAACTTGCCAAGGCTTGCAGCAAGCCTTCGAGACAGCCTCAGCAGTACTGTACTCTGCATGCGTTCGTCAGGCTTGTGCCCGCACTAACAGGTTGTCAGACACGTCTCTGACGTCAAAGCCGTAAAGGGCCAGGCAAAGGGCGATTGCGACCAGAACCGCTGTAGCAGCAGCAGCAGCACCAGCACCAGCAGCAGTGCCAGGAGTATTTGTTGTTGGAAACCCCCGATCAACAGCCCCAGCCTGTTCAACAATAAACTACTGCACACTAAGCAAAATACGAAGCCTAAATGGTGGCTGTAAGTCATCGTAGCAGAGCAAGCCCTTCATCACGTAACCTGCGGCATAACAGGATGGCCTGTGCTAATGATTACGTCCAGTGAGCAGGTAAGTGGGTGATGATATCCCCGTCGATCCGTCTCAATTTGTCATCGCATTTACATCTGTCTGATTTCGCTTCTTTTACCGTAGCCTTGCACCGTTGCCAAGCAATTTCTGTCTTGTGTTGTGGTGAACGTGGTTGCTTTGTGCCCTCCGAATAAACATAAGGCTTAATCTCATGTCAAGGAGTATGTAGCTTGCGCCTGGTCGGCCTAGCGTCTTGGTAAGTGTTGCTGTGGTGCAGCGCTGTCTCTGTCAGTGGCTGATGTCATGCTTCCGTCCGCTCCTTGCCGACAGAGCGATGCTCAGGTGCCTGCATGCCAACTGTGTATGTCTTTGGCGTGCTAGCCAGTGCAACAGCTCCGCAAGCAGAATGGCAGCTGCCCTGCAGGACAGCAGCACGCACCATGCTGCATGCGGAGGCCACACACCTGTTCAGGGCTTGTGCAGCTGGAGCATATCGGTAACACCACATCGGCTGGTCAGGCCATGTTTTCAAATCATTGGCCATCCTGTTGATATCGTGAGCTCACCTGACCCTGCCTTGCTCCTTGCCATGCAGCCATTGCCCTGACCGGCCCCTGCACCATCAGCGGCTCCAGCACCAGCAGCAGCAGCAGCGTTTGCAGCAAACACCTTCTGCGGAACAAGGGTCAGCAGCAGCAGCTGATACAGCTGTAAGCTCCGCCCATCACAACAGCAGCAGGAGGCAGCAGCAGGGGATCATCAGCTCCCCATTTTTGGACGGACCAGCTCCAGCCAAAGCAGCTTTAGTCAGCAGCAGCAGCAGCAGCAGCAGCAGCAGCAGCAGCAGCAGCAGCAGCAGCAGCCATGATAGGCGGCGACGGCAGCAGCAGCCATGGCCTGTCGCCCGCGGCCATGGACGCCATCGGCTACACCGGCGGCTGCGTGCTTGCGATCTGCCTCATACCCCAGATCGGCAAGATCGTCATCACGCGCTCAGCGCGCGACATCAGCTACGCTTGGTCGGTGCTGTACCTGGTGAGCGGCAGTGGCGGGGCAGTGCCAACGCCACGACGCATGCCGGCTTGCAGACCCTGTGAACACGCCAGTCATGCAAGCTTGCACTGCAGCAACCCAGAGGCAGCAACCCAGAGGGAGGGAGCGTGTGGTGTGCAGTGCCATCTCCTGCAAGGGCTCCCTTGTGGTGGTGGTGTGTGTGTGTGTGTGAGTGTGCAAAGTTATGTGACGGTGTGCTCCATTTTCCGCTGGCTGGTGACATCAGCTACGCTTCCGATAATAGCACATGGTCAGACTTGTCCTCGGCGAGGGTGTATGCAGGGGGCCAGGTGCCGACCGGCGCACTCGGCTGCGCAGCAGGCGTTTCAGTGGAGGACGGTGCCACGGCAGCCTGGTAGTCGCCGCCGCTGCTGCTGAGCTGCTGCTGAGCTGCCGTGTGCTGCCGTGTTTGTGTGTTGGCTGTGTGTTCCTGCCGCAGATCGGCACCTGCCTGAGCCTGGTGTACTTGGTGCTGAAGGACGCCATGGCAGCCTGGATCCCCCTGGTCATCGAGATCGCAGGGTGAGTGTGGAATGTGAAACAAGGGTGTAGGGTTGAGGGCAAAGAGTCATGTTTCTGGCGGCTGCATTGGCTGCATTGGACGGGTGTGCAGTCCGCCTGGTCACTATGGCTGCCGCGACGGCATACTCCTGCCGCGTAGCACCTCCGCGGCACCCTGGCGCAGCAGCAGCAGCAGCAGGTGCAGCAATGTGCCGCAGCAGCATCGCATCACGTGTCAGGCGTTGCGTCAGCCGCACCCCGCTGAGTCCTGCGTCCCCCCCCTCGCCCGGCGCCGCCGCCGGCCGCGCGCCCCGCAGGTGCCTGTGCGTGATCTGCCTCAAGACCCTGTTTGAGCACACCCGCGCCGGGCGCAGCTGGAGCGTCGCGCAGCAGCAGCAGCAGCTGCAGGCGGCGCTGTCGGGGCAGCTCGATGCCTCGGTGCACAGCCTGCCGGGCATCAGCCACTGCGTCTCCATGCACGGCGCCGCCGCAGCAGAGGTGGAGGGCAGCGTCGGCAAGGCCCTGGCTGCAGGTGCGGCGACCGGTAGGTGTGGCCGTTGTGTTGTACCAATGTGTGTGGCAGCTCGCAGCAGTTGTGCCCTGCAAGCTGTGTGTGGTAGCTGACAGCATGGCTGTCCTGCAAGTTGGGTGCGGCAGCTGACAGCATGGCTGTCCTGCAAGTTGGGTGTGGCAGCTCGCATGGCAGCTCGCATCAAGTGTGCCGTGTAAGCCGTGTGTGGCAGCTGACGGCATGGTTGTCCTGCAAGTTGTTTGTGGCAGCTCACATCACGTGTGCAGTAGCACTGCAGGCTAGCCCAGTGCCGGCTTGACAGCCGTGCCCTGCCTCCCCTGCTGCTGCCTGTGGCTGTTGATCGCCTGACAGGTTCTAACGCCAGCAAGACAGCTCCACACCATCTGTACACTTACAAAGTCAAGGACACAGCGTCACCGTGCTGCTGCTGCGGCTGCTGCTGCTGCTGCCTGTGTTCTGCTCATTTCCCTGCAGAGCTGAATGCCAGCAAGAGAGGCACGCCACAGGCACACCTAGCGGTCACATGCAGCAGTGCCGAAGCATCTCCTTTTGCAGCAGCAGCAGCAGCAGCAGCAAATGCGCATGTGCCAGCCTCCCCTGGCAGGGGTACCAGCCCTGACCAGCAGCAGCAGCAGCAGCAGCAGGCACATGCCCAGGGATTATTTGCAGCAGGCTGGGCAGGGCTGCAGCCAGTGCACCCTCTGCTGCCGCCGCCGCAGCAGCAGCAGCAGCAGCGTGGTGTGCCGCACTGGATGGAGGGGCACACAGGAGCTGTGCCTGGGCTGTGATGACGCTGATAGTGCACCAGCAGCAGCAGCAGCAGCATCATCATCAGCAGCATTAGCCTGACCTGGAACAGCTGCTGGCGGCTGCTGGTATGCGGCAATGTTCTGTTGCTGTCGTCGATGCTGGTTGGGCTATGTGCTCGGTTGGCCTGCAATGCATATGTGGAGTGCATTCGGTGGGTTGTCTGTGAGGGGACTTCTTTTCCTTAGCTGATCAGCGGTATCCACAAGTGTGCAGGCTGCGGCAGGTGCCTTGCTTTGTGCGCTGGCCTGCAGGGCTTGAACCTGGGAACCCTGAACCTTGGGCTAGAGTGAGCATGTAAAGTGGGTTGCGGCTCTGGATAGGAGCTGCGGTATCTTCCTGCAGAAAGGCAGCTAAGGAGGTTGCAAGGCAGGCTATTTCACCCCGCCGATGTGGGCGGGATGTGGTTGGAAAGGGTTGCCGTCGTTGCAAGCTGGGTGTGAGCAGCATTTCGCCGCAAGTTGAGTACGGACAGCGTTGCGCAGCCCAGGGAGGGGTCACGCAGCGGCGTGGCGTGGGTTGATTTGCACCGTGTATGAATAGAACAGTGGCCAGTCGCATTAAACGGTGCACAACAAACTTGCGCAGCCGAGGGAGGTGGGTGACGCAGCGGCGTGGCGTGGGCGTGCGGGTTGCTTGCAGTGACCTTGTCTTTGTGTGCGTGGTACACGCATCTGACACTGCTGGCAGTGTTTGCGTGTGTGGAGGTTGCTGGGCCACTGCCCGGCTGGCTGGCTGGCTGGCTGGCTGGCTGGCAGCAGCAGCGGCAGCAGCAGCAGCCAGTAGCTCCAAGCACATGTCGAGCTTGCAGCAGGTGCTGCAGCTGTCTTGCAGCGCATCATGCATCATGTGTGTCGTGCAGTCTTCTTCTCATGCATTATGTGTGTTGTGCTTCTTCTTCTTCAAGTGCTGCTGCTCTTGCAGCGCATGGTATCATGGACTCTTCTTGTTCACGTGCTGCAGCTGTGTTTGCGGCGCTTGCTTCTTTCCTTTTAGACGTTGGAGCTGTGTCGGCAGCGCATCCTGCCGCCCGCTCTTTCCACATGCTGGTGCCGTGAAGTTGCTGGGCGTTGGTGCAATGCTGTGTCAGCCACCTGCTTGTTGCCGTGGATGTTGTCAGAAGATACCTGCGGCCCGCAGGAAGGTCGCCGGCCTGCAGCAAGGCTGGCGGCTTTGGGCTCGAATTGTATGCATCGCAAGCACAAAACATGCCATGCACACGTGCTGCCGGTCATGCATGTGACCGTGGACATGGTTCCAAGGAGGGGCATGCAGATGCAGGAGCAATAACACTGCATGATCGTGCCAACGGTTGCCACATGGCGCTGGACAGTCTGGTATATGCCAGGTTGTGTCCTTTACCTGTGGGCGCGCTGCGGAGATCGGCCACCCGTGTGTCCTGTGCCAGCGTGTGCTCATTACCAGCTGGTTCCTTCAATTACAGCAAGTTGCCAGCTTGTGCTCAGCTACAGAAAATTGCTGGCACCTCCTTTTTTTTTTAGCTGCCCTGTGGTGTGGCCGCAATGTCGCCACCACTGGCTCACATGCCGCTCGGTGTCAGCGATTTGCTTCGTGACGGCGCTGGCAACCTTTGCCTTAGCTGCCCTGTGGAGTGGCCGCGATGCCGCCACCAGTGGCTCATCCCCCGGTGGGTGTCAGCATGCGTTGTTTGTGTGCGCAGGTGTGCACCAGTTACACCATGGGTGCAGTAAGCACAGCCGACCCTAGCACGATGTTCCTGCTTGTGGTTCAGGAGGTCGAATCATCCTCATGTCTGACTTTGATTGTGCTGCTGCTCTGCTTTGAGAGGCACTTCATGTGGAATGGGAGCAAGCGCCTGCCAAGGTTTGCTCTATAGAACTGCGCAACGGTGTGTCCTTGCCTGCAGCTGACACTTGGAGGACGGCGTTGCGTGCGTGTGTGATGACGGCCAGGGGCAGGCCTGGGTGTGTCGTCCAATATAAGGCATGTTGCTGATGACCTTGGGCAAGCATGGGATGTGCATTGGTAGCTCCAGAATCAATGGAGCAGTACTGGTGCTCCTTCTTCCTTGTGCAGCGTGGCGCGGATGGTGTTAATGCTGTCGCTTTATTTGCTTTTTTTGGGGAGCATGTCGATGAGGATGATCCTCCCGCGTGCGCCGCATCTCCTGGCTCCTGGCTCCTGTGCAAATTGCTGCCGTGATGCTGCCGTGACGCAGCGACACAGTCAAGCCGTGGTGGCGGGGGCCCCATTCCAGCACTGTGAGTGCTGCATTTGCTGCGGTGTGCTTTGAGTCGACCTGTATTGACAGCGTGCTTCTCTGCAGCCCTTGAGAAGTTGCCGTTCTGATGAGAACCTGCAGCTGGCAGGGAGGGTGCACCCCACGTGTTCAGCAAGTGAACTTCAAGTTCGTCTGCAGGAGTCAATCACACTATGACGGTGGTGGTGTGGTAGGCTGTGGGACACTCTTTGGCATGCCTGCAGGGCTGTCTGCTTGTTGCATGGAAAGACCACGCCTCCAACATTTGGTCTCATACCCTCCCGGGGCATGCAGCAGGTTACCGTTGTGCCTTCACCATATGGTGCATGATGTCACATGTCGACCTGCTCCATGAGTCGTGGTGATTCTATTTTGGCCAGCGCTAGCTATCTGGGCAACATGCACCCTACAGCTGGCTACGGGTGGCAGCGCTTCACGATCGCTGGCTGGAGGGTGGCCCACGCTGTGGCCCTGTGATGGGGAGCAACTCGCACCTGTGGCATTGCTGCGCCCATGCATGCTGAGTCAGCATTGCTGACGCTGCAGGGCCCCGGCATCAGGTCCCCGGGGCCCATGGGCCGCTAGTCGGACTAGAACATAGGCCAAGTAGCTGGCGCTCACCTCAGCAGCTTGTTACAGCCAGGGTAGCTGTCACAGCCACGAGAGGTTATTGATGCTGCTGCTCTTAATCATCACCAACAGAACATTGATTGGACAGCTCCGACAGCACTTTGGCAGCCAGCCATACAGCCACTGGCTGGCAGCTGCACACAGCTTTGCTGTGCTTTTGGTATTGGCACGGGCGCGGTGCACATGCTGCAGTGCCTGTCACACTTGCCCTAAGGGTACATACCCTACTTACTCTTGGGGGCCGCAAAGTCAACCACCTTCGGCATGTCCTTGTTGTGGTGCAGAAGTTGAGCCATTGTCACACTTGATGTTTGATTGCCCTGCTACCTCTGCTGACAGGGATAGTATGTAATAGAACGAGTTGTAAACGGCTCCAGTATGTTTGCTGAGATTAGATCCCTGCCTGGTCGCGCTGAGAAGTTGCAGCGTTCTGTCCATGTCTGATTCATCATCCAATGTGTTGCGTTTTGTGTCTGATAATAGTTGGGGCAGTTCTGGAAGATGTCGGATGGTGTCACCATGTACTGCTGATTTTCTTCTGAAGGCTTGGAATGTGCGCAATGCATGCCAACATTCAGGAGCAGTGCTCCCTCCTCCTTCCGCCCCGGTGGGGCGCGGAGCCAATGGCGCTGATGCTATGGCTTGAATGGGTAATATGATGATGATGATCCTCATGCTGCATGAACCGGAGGTTTGGGCCGCCGTGAATGGGTGATAGGTTCGGGCTGGTTGGGATGATTGCCCTTACTCTGCTTCCCTGTTGGGTCACAGTGCTGCTGCTAATCACAGGTACACACGTTGCACATTGTTACCTAGCCGTCCTGCAACCCATTACATTATCCAGCCCCCCCCCCCCCCAACACATGCATTTGACCATTCCCTGTTACATGAATGTTTGGTATACTGTACTGTATGCATGTAATATGTTCAGACAAGCACGTATGTCCTCGGCGCACCACACCTGTTGTGCGTTGCTGACCAGCACAGCACATGCGGCTTCCTGCAAGGCTTCAGCCACACATGCACAGTACATGGCATCCAAGGATTAAGATCAAGGTGATGTGGTACCCTGTTACACACTGGTCTTAATTCCTGACTCCTGAGCTGTGGGGTTGCAGCATAGCGGCAGCTACACCCTCTCTCCACGAAGGGAACTGCTGCTGCTACATGTGGGTGTTGTGGCTGCTGCTCAGCCATGATTGTCGTCACTGTACATGGGTCGCAGCATGGCTTGCATGCATCGATGATGACTGCTGGCGTGGCTTGGCACTGCAGGATGGCAGCAGCCCTGCGTGCTGCTGCTGCTGGGCGTGGGTTGCTGCCTGTCTGTATGGCACACACCAGCAGCGACGAATACCAGGTTGTAATCTGATAGAGAACGCAGTGAGGGGCATGTTGCTCTTGGTCTGCTGGCTGTGTGCACACGTGAGATGCCTAGAGATGCCGCAAAACCCATGCACCCACCAGACGCACGGCATACGCACGGATTGACACAGCATTACTGTACAGACGTCCAAAAACATCATCTGTAAATTGCAGCTCGTTCTGCGCTGAAAGAACGTGCTGGCCGTTTCTGCCACAACAGAATCCGCAAGCCATACGAGCATGGCTGCATGCATGCTCCTGCAATGTTAATTTAAATCAAGCATGCAATAAATGCGCGCAAATGGTAGGGCGGCAACCTTCGAGGCCGCGCCGCAGGTGTGTCGTGAAGGTGGTTAGTAACAACTGGTTACTGTTTGACTTGCGCGGGCAGCCAGATGAGCTGCTTGAAAACGCTTGGAAGGGTTTCTGCTCAATTAGTGACAGGTATAAACATGCATTCTGCAGCCAAGGCGCCTCCCTGTGCATGGGTGTCGTGTTGAAGCACTCCGCCTGCAATCACCAATCGACAAAGTGCTGCAGCCCCAAACCTTTCATGATTTTGACCAGCCAGCTACAGGAATGTTGATATACTATAAAATGACTCTGTAATATATTCTTGTGACACAACGCTTTTACCTTTGTCGCAGTGAACAAACAACAACGGACTCAGCAGCGCTGGACGCTGACAATCTCTTCTTTAAGCATGACAAATCACAGCTCCAGCATCAAAGCGCGCTTGAGAGTGCGCTTCTTGCAGGGTGGTATGCTGGTGCCAACGGTGAAATTCACCGTTTTCGCAGTGGAACACACGGCCAAGTGTTCACCAGCGCAGTTCGCTATTGTTTTTTTGCGCCACTCCTTCCCGCTTTTTCTCTACAACTCTTTACCAACTGACATTTCACTGTTTCCTGGACGTATTATAAACACACGAACACCAATGAAACACAGCCGCCAATGCCCAAAGCAGCAGGCAACCTCCACGAATATAGACAGCAGGTACCTGTGTACAGTATGTACTGTAGTACAAAAAAGCATTGTTACAACCCTTTTCAACAGCTGTAAACCCCCGCAGGTTGCATTTCCACTTCTGGCTGTCCTGAAATGTTTTCTGCAGCTGCAATGCCCATGCAGCGCTGTCACACAGCCTGCCTTCTACACCTGCCTTGAAAAAAACAGCGCGACATGTTAAACACCCAGCTTAATCAAGCTGCTGCGTCATATCTGCCAGCGCAACACCTGCATGTCACCGGCGGCAGCCAATTCGCAAAGTTTTCCACGCAGCCCTGCTGCCGCCGCCACCCCCTTGTGCAAGTTGATGCTGCTGCCGCTGCTGCAAACCACTGAGCAGTGAAGTCATCACTACTGACCAGTGGGCTCCTTGCACCGTTTCACCGTTACATGTTGCTGTGCAAGCACGGCTTCTGTGACAGAACCACTCCCCCTGCCGCACCACTCTACCCAACCCTCTGCTGCTGCAGCTGCAAGTCGCTGCTGCACTTGCCAAGTAGCGTCTCGCCGCCGCTTGACGCAGCTGCCCCTGTTGCTGCAGACACATGCAGGCCCACACACACTTCACACAGCGACGGTGCAGGCAGCCCCTGGTGCCCCAGCCAGCCAGCCAGCCAGCCAGCCAGCTGCTGCTGCTGCACAGAGAGGCAGTTGCTGCTACAGCCAGCCAGCTACACCTCCAGCCACTGCCGCAGCCCAACCCGCTGCCATGCGTGCTGCAGCAGTGCACTGCATGCTGCTGTCGCAGTCGCCAACAGCCGCATCGAAACCAGCTCTAGCTGTGGCTGCAGCCCTGCTGCAGCAGCCCAGCCAGCTGCCGTTTCCTGCAGCCGGATCACCCACTGTCCAACCTGGCTGCCGCCCCTGCCACCCCCCCCTGAGCCTGCTGCTACAGTGGTGCACCCCTTGGCACATGTGGAGGTGTCCAAGGATAACACTAGTGTACTGTGGCCCTTTGAGTCCGTGCTACCACCACACACCCTGTGCTGCCGCTGCTCACAGGGTGCTGGCGTCTACTGCTGTCGCTGCGAGAGCCTCCACCACACACCCTGTGCTACCGCTGCCGCTGCCGCTGCTCACAGGGTGCTGGCGTCCACTGCTGTCGCTGCGCGGGCCTCCTCCAGGCGCTGGCTCTTGCTGACGACCAGGAAGCACTTGATGGCGTCGCCCTCCTGCCAGGACGTGAAGTCCTCGCCGCCCACGCCACACTCCAGCCCCACTTGCACCTGCACACAGGGGGGGGGGGGTGGATGCGGCAGCAGGCATACATGCGCACGAAGCAGGCGTCAGCACCACCATCAGCGCTGCAAGAGTCCATGTGCAGAGCCCGCCTGCCCCTGCCCCTGCCCGGCATCAAGACTGCAGCAGCGTGGGCGAAGATACAGCGGGCAAGTGACGCCTCCGAAGAAGCAGCAGCACGCCGCCTCCGCATGTGCCTGTCTGTCAGCCGCACAGCAGGCGCATCGCCCTGCCGCTGTGCCGCTGCATCTGGAGGCATCGCGGCAGCCACACACCCGCACAGCCCTGCATGGCCACTGCCAGCTGGCGCCCCTTCGGCAGCTCGCTGCCGGTGCCACCACAGCGTCGCATCCCAACACGCCCACAAACCACACGCACAAGGCACCAGGCAGTGCACAGGCAGAGCGCTGACGACAACACGGAGCAAGCAAAGTCCGCGCACCTCCTCGGCGTTGTCCTTGATGCGGCGCAGGCGACCGCCAGCTGGCGCCCCTCCCGCAGCTCGCCGCCCGCACCGCCACACACCCCCACCCCCCCACACACCACGGGCAGCGCACCAGGCGGTGCACAGGCAGAGCGCTGACGGCGAAACGGGCCGAGCATTATACATATTTGTAATATAAATACATATTTTAAATATAAATAAACAGCGCACCTCCTCGACGTTGTCCTTGATGCGGCGCAGGCTGGCCACTTTGCCGCTGTACACGATCTCCTTGCCGCGGCTAACCTCCATCTGCGCGCCCTTCTGCAGCCTGCCCTCGTCCACGACGCAGCCCGCCACCTTCTTCTTGCCGCTGCCAAACACCGCCTTGACCTGCGCGCGGCGTCGCACGGCGTCGCGGTTTGGGCAGCACGGCGGGGTTTAGAACAGGCGTGCGGTTTTGCGGATTGGAGTGACGGCAGTGTGGCAGCTGCGCAGCAAGGAACAACCAACCAACCAACCAACCAACCAACCAACCAACCAACGCACGCACGCAAACACATACAGGCTGCCCACTCACCGTGGCGCTGCCCAGGGGCTGCCTCTCCTCCACTGTGCGCAGCTTGCCCTCCATCGCCGCCTTCACGTCATCGATCAGGTTGTAGATGACCTTGTACGTGTTGATCGTCACACCTGCGATGTAGCAGTCATGTGACATGTCACGTGACAAGTTGCATGACCCTGCTTGCCGCAGAGGCGGGCGGTCGGCTGAGTTCTTTTGGTTGCGCACGGCGCCGCCAGCTGTGGCTTGGGCAAGCTGCTGCAAAGTTGATCGTCAGTGCAACACACGACCAGCATTGTGCAAGCGACCAGCACTGTGCAAACGAACAGCATTGTGCCGAGCGGCTTGCCAGCAGCAGGTACGGCGGCGATGATCCCAGCCACCGACAATGCAGCAACACCGAAGTTCAAACCACGTCCCATCATGCGTTTGATATTGTTTGGCACTGTAGCTCCTCCAAGAGATGCACCGTGGGAAAGAGGGAAGCGACGGACGTCCGTTTGTCCCTACAGGGCCGACACAGTGGGGCGGGTGGGAGATAAAACACGCAAACCCCGCACACCAAGCGCTCACCCAGGCGCTTTGCGTGCGACTGCACGGCCTCGTCGGGGCTCAGGTTGAAGCCCACCACCATGCCGCTGCTGGCTGCCGCCAGGTCCACGTCGCTGGTGGTGATGTCGCCGGCAGCGCACAGCAGGTAGCGCAGCACCACAGACTCCTGCGGTCACACAAAAGGCACTGTCACACAAGATGCACTGCACCGCAGTGTTGAACACAACACACGAAATGCACTGAAGACGGGGAACAGTCAGCAGCACACGCAGCAGGCAGCGCAGCACCACAGACTCCTGCGGGCGGCGGGGAAAAGGAGCACCGAACGGCAGTGTGCACAGCAGTGGTAACGCGGTGGTTGCTGCAGTCGGCGGCGCACAGCAGGTGGCGCAGCACCACATACTGCTGCGGGCGGCGCGTTTGCACAGCACGCACTGCCACCTGAAAATGTTTGAGCTAAACAGAGGACGGGGAACAGTCAGCAGCGCGCACAGCAGGTGGCGCAGGACCACATACTGCTGCAGGCAGTGCGGTTACACACAATGCACCGTCAGAAAACGGCATTGCGCGCAGCAGTGGTTGCTGCAGTCAGCAGCGCACACATCAGGTTGCGCAGCACCACATGCTGCTGCATGCACCGCCGAACCCCTGCTCCCCTGCTCTGAAACCAAACACCCCTGCACACTGCGCCCTCGCTGGCTGTCTGCCAACGCACAGACAGATACCGACCATCAGCCGCCACCCCTGCACCCTGCACCCTTCAGGCTCTAAACCCTAAGACCCTGAGCTGGCTAAAACCTGAGCTGCCTAAACCCCAGGCTCACCTGAGGCAGGCCCTGCAGCGCGCCCTTGATGGCCTCCACCACGCCGGACGTGTCTCCCTTGATGATCAGGTTCATGCGCTGCGGGGTTGTGGCGGGGTTTTGGCGGTTTTTTGGGGGTGGGGGAGGGGGGCAGCAGCAAACGCAGCAACGCATGTGAGCGACGCAGTTGCTGCGCTGTGCTTTGCAAGGCGTGACGCCTGCAACTCCTCAGACCAATGCCGCAGCGCACAGGCCAAGCGCTGGCGCCAAACTAAACACTGTTGAAGCATGCGCTGCCACTGCTGTGTGCTGTTGAGACGTGCGGGTCCGCGAGCACAGCATGTGACGGCTGCAGCAGCGTGACGCTGCGTGTAGGCGGGACCAGGTTGTGCCAAACAGCACTTTCACACGCAACACACTCACACCTGCAGAACAGTTCGGGGCGCTCGCAAGGCATATGGTGCACTGACGGCAGGCCCAGGGACAGAGGGTCGTCGTCCGCGCGTTGTTTGAACATGGCCCAGCTGCTTGCTGAGCGCGACCATGCTGCCGTGCTGCGTGCGGTGCCCGGTCATTGCTGCACCACACAACCACTCGACCCTTGCACGCAACACCGACCACCCCCCCAGCAGGCCTGACGCCACCACGCTGCCCCGCTAAACCCTGCCCCGCAAAACCCTGCCACGGTCCAGCGCCGACACAACCCACCTGCAGCGTGTCAGTGTCCTCGTCAAACGTGGCCAGGCTGCTGAGCGTGACCATGCTGCCGGTGCTGCTCATCTCGGCGATGCGTGCTGCGCGCAGGCCCTGGCTGGCCGACTCGGCCGCCTTGCGCGCGTCACCCTCGCTGCTGTGCGCCTGTGCAGGCACAGGCCACATGCCAGCAGCAGCAGCAGCAGCAGCAGCGGCGGCGGCGGCGGCGGCGGCGGAAGATATGAGCCAGCCAGCAGGTGACGAGGAGCCTGGGGGAGGGTTGCGGATCAGCCACACCACCCCAAGCACCAGCAGCAGCAGCAGCAGCAGCAGCTGCCCATGATCAGCCTGCCCCTCCTGAATGCTGCCCCACACGCCAGCAGCAGACAACGCCGGCAGGTCAGATCTTGTCATCTGTGGCAACCCCCCCACACACCTACATTCCCTGCTCCAACACTACTGAGCTTCCGCAGTTGCGCCGCCCATCGTCTCAGAAAATAAAACAGCTGGCAGCCGCTGCTGCCGACACCACCAGAGCCGCACCCTGACCAGCACCCGCCACACCCCTGAGTGGCTGCACTGAGCCCTGCATAAAAAACGCTGACACTGCTGTACGTCCGCCTCTGCCAAAACCCTGCTGAAGAACCCTCTGCCCCTACCTCTGAAACCTTAAATCCCACCTGGGGCTCGTCCTCTGACCCACAAACAGCCAGATCTCTCCCCACCAACCTGCACAAAACCCTAAACCCTCAGCCCCCCCAAAACCCACCTGAAACCCATCCCCGGCCTGCGACACGGCGTTCAGCCCGACCAGCTGCACCGCGATGGAGGGGCCGCCTCTACTTCACCACCCCCCAGCCAGCCAGCGCATGCACTCAAACCCTCAGGACACCTGCAGCCCTAAACCCCATGACTATAGACAAAAAACCCTAAACCCTCCGCACCGCACAACCCACCTGGAACTCGTCGCCGGCCTGCGGCACGGCGTTCAGCCCGATCAGCTGCACCGCGATGGAGGGCCCGGCCTCGGCGACAGGCCGCCCCGCCGAGTTGGTCAGGCTGCGCACCTTGCCATAGCAGGCGCCGCACGCGACGACGTCGCCCGTACGCAGCGTGCCGGCCTGCAGCAGCACACGCCACACATGCTCACACGTGGGTACAACGTCGGACCACGTCCACCGTGCGCAGCGTGCCGGCCTGCAAGTTGAAATGCGCACCGTTGAATGCGGCTGGCTACAGCCACTGGCTACAGTTCAATACAGCCACTGGCTACAGTTCGATACGGAATGCTGAGTCCGTCTGTGAACAGTTACAAGCTGCGCGTTCGGTGCGCAACGTGCCGGCCTGCAGCCGGCGCGCACGCCCAGCACACGAGTCCAGCACACGACACATACACACACGTGGGTATGATTTCTGTGTGTGTGTGTGTGTGTGTGTGTGTGTGTGTGTGTGTGTGTGTGTGTGTATCAGTTGTTGGTGTGGGGTTTAGGGTTTGGGTGTGGGCTAGTGCCCAACACAAACACACGTGGGATTGACGAAGGAAGCTGCACTCGCCCCAACCCCTCCATAGCGCCAGAGCCAGGCCCAGCAGGCGCTGCCGCTGCCGCGTGCGTCACCTGCACCAGCAGCGTCGCGACCGCGCCGCGCTTCTTGTCGAGGTGCGCCTCGATGACGGTGCCCGCCGCCAGCCGCGCCGCGTTGGCCATGAGCTGCTTCTCCTCCGCCACCCACGCCACGGCCTGCAGCAGGTCGTCGATGCCTGCACGCGAGCGAGGTGCGACACACAGGGGCACACATCGACACGGTCTGTCAAGAAGGAATTCGGGAGATGCGATGCGAAACCGTTGCGTCGGGCTGCGCCTCCTCCGCCACCCAGGCCACGGCCTGCAGCAGGCCGTCGATGCCTGCGCGCGGTGCAAATGGTGCAAGTACTATTCCGATGACACTTCAGAGCGATGAATCGTGAGATGAGGTGCGGAACCGCGCCTCGTCCTGCGCTGCTGCTCCTCCGCCGACCATGCCACAGGGACGCAGCAGGCCATCAGTGCCTGCAGGAGAAGCTGTGTGAGGAGCTGTGGAAAGCAGCGACAACAAGGGCGCCAGCCTGCACCGGGGTCATGTGCTTCAGCCGCATCCAACCCTCTGATGGTGGAAGACCGGAAGGCCTGCAAAGCGGCCCGGCCTCTGACGCCCAGTGACTCAAACATACCTAATCCTCTGATGTTGAAAACCAGCCAAAAAAGTAAAGGCAAAGATTACAATTAATAGACAGCCTGCTCCGGTGGCATGTGCTTCAGTCACACCAGCCCTCTGATTGTGACACCCAGGCCTGCTAAGCGGCCCGGCCTCGGACGCTCCACGACTCCATTAACATTCACCTCAGATGATGACAACCAGGCAAAGGTAAACGCAGAATGTGCAATCAAAAACAGTTGCATATCTTGCAGGACGGGCTGGTTGTGTCGCTGCGGCCGCCCACCTGTGCCCTTCTTGGCGCTGATCGGCACCATCACCGTGTTGCCGCCCCACTCCTCAGGCACCAGGTTCAGCTCCAGCAGGCTCTGCAGTGAAATACAAGCAAAACAACATGCAACATAACTAGGTGACATGAGTCGCTGCCACAGCGAATCAGACCTGACGCAATGCAGCACTATGATGGGCATGCGGCAGCATATGTTGGCACCAACGGAATTCTCCATCCACTCTCCCAACTTGAGGACTCGTACGCTTTCTCTGCGGCATAGCCACAGCTGCTGCTCGCTGAGTAGGCCCTTTGATATGAAAATCACAGGCTTCCGCTGGCATCCCTGGCTACACCCTGAACCCTCCATCATGACAGGACACTGAACCCTGCAATGCGCAAGCCCTGGCTGCTGCCCGGCGCCCCACCTGCTTGGCGCGCGCCTAATTTTTATGATTTTTCAACTTTTAATTACTAATTTTGTAGGTTTTTTGTTTCTGGCGCCCCACCTGCTTGGCGCGCTCCACGTCCGCCCCCGGCTTGTCGATCTTGTTGATGGCCACGATGATGGGCACATCAGCCGCCTGCGCACACAATAACCGACAACCACAACAACCACACGCAGATGATCAGAGCATGCGGCCAAGCTCCGGCCTGCAAGCCTGTTCTCCAAAACAGCAAGGTCTTGCTCTGCAGAAGGCGTAGATGTGTAATGTTGGATACATGCAGATGCTTTGCACCCGGTTGCAACGCATGCGCACGTGGCTGGAAACCCTGCTCTGCAACAGCAACACGGCACGACGCCGTGCCGCCGACCAGTTGGAACTTTTTTCCATCGCCGTCGTGATACCATCGTACACATACATGGCGCATGCACACCCATCCTCACACACCCTACGTTAGTAACCCCCTGATTAACACTACGTCTTGACGGACGGGCGCACCACACAGCCGCCGCCGCACCTGCGCGTGGCTGGCCGCCTCCCGCGTCTGCGGCTGCACGCCGTCGCTGCCCGCCGCCACAAAGGTGACGCCAGAACGAAGCGCGTGGTGCACAGCCACCCCCACGCACCCCAAACTGTCGCCGGCCTGGAACACACACGCCTCGTTCGGCGCGGAACAGCCGCCGCACCTTTTTGCACGCCCCCGCCCCCACGCATCCCACACCATCTCACCAACCCTCGGCAGACACACGAACCAAAGGACTGGCGCGAAACCAAAAACAGCCGCCGCCGCACCTGCGCGTGGCTGACCGCCTCCCGCGTCTGCGGCTGCACACCGTCGTCAGCCGCCACGATGATGATGGCGATGTCGGTGACGCGCGCGCCGCGCGCGCGCATCGCGCTGAAGGCCTCGTGCCCCGGCGTGTCCAGGAAGCAGATGGTGCGGTCGCCGCCCTCCACGGCCACCTCCACGTTGTACGCGCCGATCGCCTGCCAAGTGACACGGCGGGGGCGGCCCGAGTGACAGCATGAGCGCGACAGCAGGGCGGAGCACCAGGAGCTGCCGGCGACAGCACTTGTGTATTAGTTAATTTACCAACCGCCAATCCATCGCTACCACCGGCCCGTGCGATCGATGGACGCGGCCACACGCATGCAGCACACACGTCGTTAGTTTCCTTGTTATGTTGTTACTTTTTGCGTTATGACGGGCAGCGCACCTGGGTGATGCCTCCGGCCTCTCCTGCCGCCACCTTGGCCTTGCGGATGAAGTCCAGCAGGCTGGTCTTGCCGTGGTCGACGTGGCCCATCACCGTCACCACGGGTGGGCGCGGCACCTGCAGGCATGCAACACAGCCATGCACACACGTGCAGGGGTTGAACAGCCGCTGAGCCAAGCATCCCGCAACGTGCACAGCCAAAGCTGCAAGCTGGTCTTGCCGAGACCGACGTGGCCGGTGACCATCACAGCAGGCAGGCGCGGAGCTTGGTTTGACAGCAACACGCAGAGCGTCATGGCAGCTGAGGAGCGAGTGCTGCCTGCCTGCCTGCAGCAGCAGCAGCAGCAGCTGCGCTGCAGGAGGCGCGCGCATCGGCATGGTTGAAGAGAAACACACAGGGGCATGCATCTCCGCGCCTACCACACATGTCGTGATTTTGTCGTTTCCTTAAAAAAAAATTGAACAAGCTTGTAACAATGTGATAACACAAACTAAAAAGAAACAGCTCACCGCGTCTTCCAGGTCCTCGAGCTCCAGGAAGTCCCGCTGCTTGACCGCGCCCGCCGTCACGCCCGCCTCCTCCTTGTCCACCACCAGCAGGTCAAACTCGCCCGCCACAAGTTTGACCGTGTTCTTGTCCAGCACCTGCAGGCAAAGTCAAGGACAGGCAGCGAGCCACAAACGGAAGGTGAGCAGTTTGCAGGATCGCCGAGCTGCTTGTCAACCTGGATGGATGATGGTGCACTGCACGGAAGTGCTGGGGTGTCTGTTGCACCTGAACTCCGTGAGAGCTCGACAGCAGCAGCTGCAACTCGCCTGCACCAAACCGATAAAGCTCCTGCCGATCGCATGCACGGCATGTTGCAAAACACTAAGCAGCAGGGTGATATCACAAAAGCTTGGGCAGTGGTCAAGCGGGTGCTGTCCTGTCCATCACCGGAAGGCATGTTGGTGTCACAAGAGTGGAAGTCACCAGCAACCAGCGAACCGATAGATGAGAAGGAGCCTTTCCTAGACACCTTCTCCGAGGCGCTATGTGTATGTGATGTGGTCCTCCGTGCTGGACCCCATTGCACATGGTTCACGCAGGGCATGATGCCCTTCATGAAGCGTGTGCGCAGAACACCCTGTGCTCAACATGAGAACATCCATATGCAGATGTAACACATGTAGCATAATATGTAACAATATGTAACATTCGTGCCGTCCGCACCTGGCTGAAGCTGCGCATGATGCCCTTCTTAAAAGATGTGCGCATGATGTTGCTGGGGCTCAGCGTTCAACACCCAAATGCAGATGTAACACATGTAACATGCGGTGTAACAAAATGTAACACGCCGTGCCGGGACCGTCCGCACCTGGTTCATGCTGAGCATGATGCCCTTCATGAAGAGGGTGCGCATGATGTCGCTGGGGTCCACCTGGATCGCCTCGGCCAGCGCCTCCAGCGACATGCCCTCCTCGCCAACCTGCACACAACCAACAAGCCAGCAGCAGCAGCAGCAGCAGCAGCAGCACGCAGCACAACATACGCAAGTTGCATGCTAGTTTGTGAAGCGAGTGCACGTTCCCTCAGCCAGCGCCTCCAGCGACATGTGCATGCACCGCAGCGATGCACAGCGACGCAGGGTGCCGCAGCAGCCGGCGCGACGCCGCAGCGCGGTCACCTCAAAGATCTCCTCCTTCTCCCTGCGCTGGCTGGCTGCCTTCTCCTCGCGCTCTGCCTCGCGCTGCTTGCGCGCCGCGCGCTTCATCTCGGCTGTCACCTTCTCGCGCTTGCCTGCAGGGGCCCGGGCCGGCAGCAGGCAGGGCATGACGGCTGATGAGCGAACTGTCCTGGACTTGGTCATGCCAAGCGCAACATGTTGGATATGAACAGCCGCTGATGAGCACTCTGTCGCCGCATCAAGCTGGCACTTGTGGCGAACAGCTTGTCCTTGAATTCAAACACAACTGCAAGCAGGCGTGCAACGAGCGCTTGAATCAGCCGTGACCCCGGTAACGCATCAAGTGTTACATGATACGTCACTAACAGCCGATTCCCACTCCTGCTTCCCAGCCCTTCCATGCATGTCGATGCCGCCCTCAACATCCTCCAACAACAGCGCCTGCCGCCTCCTCCGCGACGCCAAACAAAACGAAACAAGAACCACAGCAATAATGAAATAATAGATAATAACACATGTCATAACAAGTGTCGACCCAGCCGGCTCACCCCTCTTCTTCTTGCCCTTCTTCTTGTCATCGTCCTCGTCCTCGTCCAGCTCAGCGTCCTCGTCCTCAACCACCACCGCAATGCGGCCCAGCCGCCCACCAGGACGGCCCTTGCCCTGCAGGCGGCAGCAGCAGCAGCAGCAGCAGGGCGGCGGCAGTCAGGAACTCGTGCATTCCAAACCTGGCCGGACCCTGGCACACCCCCACTGCCAGCAACCGACCCCAAGGCGACCTTCCGCCTCCCGCTGAGCACATGCGGGGGTGTGCTGCTGTGGTGCTGTGCGACAGCTGCCTGCACCACCGCCACCATCAGCAGCAGCAGCGCTGTCGCCCTGGTGCTGCTGCTGCTGCCTGCTTGTCAGCCGTGCAGGCACAGCGTAGAGCGTGTCCGTCTCCAGCCGCTGCCAGCGCTGCTCTGCACAACAAACCAACTTTGACTTGGGCCATCAATTCCCAGAGCCTCCCGCAAACGTTATTCAGGGCACATGGAGGATGGACACCTGAACATGGCTGCTGCCGCTGCTGCTGCTGCTGCTGCTGAGTTCATGCCAGCAAATAACCACCACAGGAGATTCTCCGCCACGTAATCAGCCAGCTCACGTCATCCCGCCCTGTGCTGGTGGCCAAGCTGCTGCTGCTGCTGCTGCTGCTGTTGCTGCTTGTTGCTGTGCTACATACAGCTAAAACCCTGACAGGCACCAGATACCAACTACAGCAGCTGCTCACCGGCTCCTCCACCTGCGCTGGCGGCCGTGCTGCTGCTTGTTGCTGTGCTCGAAAACCCCGAACCCTGCACTCAAGTCCCGTACCCCGTCAAAGCAGATCAGCTGCCCACCTCGTCCTCCACCTGTGCCGGCGGCCGCGTGAAGGCGATGTCGGTGCGCGGCTGCTGCTGCTGCTGAGCTGGCGCCTCGGGCCGCTTCAGCTCGATGGTGCCGCCCGCCAGCTGCCCGGGCGCAGGCCGCACTGCAGTGAGCAAGCAGCAGCAGCGCGAAGCAGGCAGCACCAACCACTGGTTTGAAGCAGTGCATTTGTCGTGACACCGACCGTGCCTCAGGCCTCCTCAGTCACATGGCGCAGGCCGCACCGCAGTGAGGCAGCAGCAGCAGCAGCAGCAGCAGCAGCAGCAGCAGCAGCAGCAGCAGCGGGAGGCGGGCAAGCGCGTCAACGGACGCTGTGAAGCCGTGCAGGCGTCGTGACGCTGGCGGCGCCTCGAGCCGCTTTATGTACACTCGGAGTGCTGCCGGCCAGCCGGCCAGGCGCAGGCCGCGCTGCAGCTGCTGCGGGCAGCACCCACGGGCAGCACCCCAGGCGCCGCGCCAGCACGCAGCTCCCCATGCCGTTCCTGCAGTATCTAGTTCCTGGACCGTGCCATCGAGACAAACGCAGCACCCGCACGCTCACCCACGCCCACACCCACGCGCCAGCGCGGGCGCCAGGCAATCGTGATCACACACGTGACTGCCAGCGACCCAGGCAGCACAAAGAGCGCTGCACACACACACGTGACTGCCTGGGTCGCTGGAGCAGGAGCCGGCCACGCCAGCGACAGCATGCTCCACTGGAGCAGCTACACGTCATGACTGCCTGGGTCGCTGGCAATCACGTGTTTGTCTACAAAAGGCGAAAGGCAGCAGCGGCCCCAAAAGGCAGCCCCTCGCCCGGCCGCTGCAGCTGCCCCATGCTGCCCCAGCGGCCTGAAGGCATGCCGCTGGCGTGGCCGGCTGCCGCTACAACACTCTGCGCCCAAACCCACACGCGGGTCCCTCTGAACACAGCCACACCGCCAGTCGCGCCAACGTTGCACTGTATGAAGAAAGCAGCCCTCTAACGCAGCAGCAAAAGGCAAGCAAGCAGCGTCACCCTACCCCTAGCTGCATGGCAGTGCTCCGACGCAGCCCCTCACCTGGCCGCTGCAGCTGCACCGGCTGCCCCAGCGCGGGCCGGTTCAGGCCGACCTGGCCGGGCGGGCCCATCGGCGGCGCGCGCGGCGCAAAGGCAGCGCCAGCAGCGGCGCCGCCGGCGGCCGCCGGCGGCGGCATCTGCAGCGGCGACGGCTGCATCGGCTTGGGCCCCAAGCCCTGCAGCGTCCCCGGCGGCTTCGGCAGCTGCGGCTTCGCCGCCAGCGGCTGCGGCGGCGGCGCCATCGGCGGCTTGGGGCCCAGGCCGGGGGGCCCGCTGCTGCTGCTGGCGCCGGCGCCCCACGCTTGCTGCTGCGGCTGCTGCTGCTGCTGCGGTGCGCCGTGCCGTGCTGCCGCTGCGGGCGGCGGCGGGATCGGCTGCTGCTGCGGCGGCCGCGCCAGCTGCTGCTGCTGCTGCTGTGGCCGTGGCGGGGCCTGCAGCTTCGGCAGTTTGTTCAACCCCAGGGGGGGCGTCATGGGCGACGCCGCAGGCCTGCTGGGGTCCGCCCGCATCGGGGCATTAGCTGCGGCTTGTTCAGCCCGGGTGGGGGCTGCAGCTGCGGCGGCCGCATCTGCTGCTGCTGCTGCTGCTGCTGCTGCTGCTGTGGAAGACGCATAGGGGGTGGCGTGGGCCTGGGAGGGGTTGGCGCCTGCTGCGCGGGGCAGGCCGCACCATCTGCTGCTGCTGTGGCATGCCTCCAGGCTGCTGCATGGGCGGCATGACTGGCCTAGAGGGTGCTGGTGGTGCTGCTGCTGCGCCTGCAGGTGCTCCGTTGCCGCCTGGTGCACCGGGTGGGCGCAGAGGTGCACCTGGCATGCCAGGCCTGGGTGGGAGTGCTTGCAGCTGTGGCTGCGGGGCACCTGGCCGTTGCATGCTGGGCGGTTGTGCAGGTCTATTAACGACACCAGGGTTTGACCATCAGCTGCTAGGACTACCACGCGCCTGCGACAGCCTGCTGAGGTCTGCGAGTGACCAGAGGCAGCCATCGCCTGGCCAGGCGATGCTTTGGTAAGCTTCATACTCTCGTATTTTGTGTTTTGTTTTACAATGTGACGACCCGATTTCAGCACATGCTACGAAGAAAAGCGACAGCAGACACACACACAATCTGTGATTACTGCTTAGCTGTGAAGATCGGCTACATGTACATACAGGAAGCGCAATTGCACTCGATCAATTGTCAATCAAGCAACCTGCAACTTACGGCACCCTTGGTCGAGACACTCTGCGACACAAACGCGTCGAAGTAACTGTTTGACGGCCATGCACAAAGCTATAAGCTCGACACAGCGTTAGATTAACTTGTCAAGCCTGTTGGCGACTTCAGACAGCCCAATGGTCTACGGTCAGTCACCACCTTGCTACTGCTGCTGCCGCATCGCAGCAGAGCAACCATAAAAAACATAGCAGGCGCCCTTGAATCAGAAGTTCTTGTATCCGTTATCAACCAAGGTTGTGTATGACATTGAAGCAATCAGCAAAGTATCACGCTACAAGTAGACGTGCCCAGGCTGGGCAGCCCAGCACAGGCTGCAGCGGACCACTAATGGCAGTCCAACAGTTGCGCTTCCCCACCTCAGCGGCAGTACAGTAGCTGGCATGCATGTTTGACACTGATGATATGATGCAGAAGCATCAGCAACAGGTGTCTGCACCGAATCAAACAAGCAGCTGCGGCCAGTGCATGCAGTCGACTTGCACATCCAGTCACCGAGTGGTCAGGAGCGGTGCTGCAAGGTGATAAGACAAGGTAAGTCGGACCCCAGACTGTGCACTGAGCCAGTAATTAACAGTGCAGAGCGCCATATTGCGCAGAAAACAATACGAAGCCCTGCTCAGCCTGTACACCATGCTCAACACAACGCCGAGCCTCTGCAGAGTGACTCTGCAGTCACTCTGCAACTACTTTGCGACTGCTCTGCAGCCACTCCGCATAGTCATTCTGCACGTACGTACAAGACTTGCATCGGCACAGGCTGAAGGTTACCTGCAGGGATATCACTGTGAAGAGCTGCAGGACTGACACTCTGCAAAGCACAATGCAGCAAACGCGTCACTCACATGCTAGAATGTGAAATGGTTTACGGTTCAAAATTGACCAAGCAATAGGAGTCCCGATGCGACGATGTTTGATTCAGTAGGGTGCGCTGCCGCCATGTTGCGATTGTTGTTCAAGCTATCTTTGCGCTGCTCCACTTGACGTGCACAGTAGCAGTGATGCAATAAATGCATGGGAAAGCAAGACCTCCCTGCACAACGCACCATCATGCATGACAAAACCTGCTGCTACTGGTCAGGGGCTGCGTACAAGTGTATGTCGATGTTCTTGGACCTGTCCAACTGCACCAGCCGCAGCTCCCACCCTTTCACGGGGAAGTACAAACTCACAACGCGCGTACCCTCCCTCAACCCGACGACACTCTGCAGCAGCCGCCGGTTCCCAGAGTCGCTCAAGTACAACGTTATGACACTCGCTCGTGACACATCCAGCTGCCGG
Source organism: Scenedesmus sp. NREL 46B-D3 (assembly GCA_014080715.1). Taxonomy (NCBI): domain Eukaryota; kingdom Viridiplantae; phylum Chlorophyta; class Chlorophyceae; order Sphaeropleales; family Scenedesmaceae; genus Scenedesmus; species Scenedesmus sp. NREL 46B-D3. The sequence continues at coordinate 203,016 of JACERP010000122.1, read as the reverse complement.
CAGTCCCCATGCACGATGCGCACCCGTTCCTGCAAGCCCTTTGCTCGCACCGCGGCTGCCGCCGCATCCGCGAGGGTTTTGTCCAGCTCAACCCCGACAGACCTGGCTCCGAACTCTTCAGCTGCTAAGACGCAGATGCGGCCGTCGCCGCAGCCCAGGTCGAACACGGTGTCGCTGCTGGTGACGCCCGCCAGGCGCAGCATGGCGCGGGCGATGTGCAGGGGTGTGGGGTAATAGACGGCCACATACCTTCACGCAAGAAACACGCACACAGCACAGCAGCACATGCACCGGCATAGTGAGTGGCGGTGCGGCACTGCTATGAAACACACGGAGTGGGGGAGCGGGGGGTGTCCAACTGGGGCTGGCGCCTGCTGTGCGCAAGCGCAGCCGTGCCAGCGTGAGATGTAGCAGCGTTCGAATCCAACTGGACAAGCGAAGCACGCGAAGCAGGAAAAGCCAACATGATATTAGCAGTTCCGGCCAATGCGCGGCTTTACACACACAAGCTGTCGCAGCCAGCGACATAGCGCATTTGGAATTAAACGCTGTGGCCTTGCATGAGTCCTGCTCACCTGCTGGGCAGCAGATACCTCCCCCAGCTGCGCAGCTCCTGCAGCAGCCCACGCACGGCACCGCCTGCAGCGGCCATGGCTGCTGCTGCTGCTGCTGCTGCTGCTCCTGCTGTGACGGTCTTCCTCACCGTGGATGACCTGCAAGGGCACACAGCGGCAAGCCTCCTGTCTCCTGCCCCTGCTGCTGCTGCTGCTGCTGTTGCTGCTGCTGCTGTACAGCCCTTATCTCTGCAAAGATGGACTGCAGGGGCTGCGCAGTGATAGGGCCTGCTGTCCCCTGCCTCTGCTGCTGCTGCTGCTGCTGCTGCTGCTGCTGTACAGCTCTTGTTTCTGCAGGGGCTGCGCAGTGACAGGGCCTGCTGTCCCCTGCTGCCCTGTGCTGCTCCAGTGAAGGGCTGGCAGGTGAGGCGCTAATTGGCTGGGCAAGCCAATCAATGTTCCAGCTGCAGGCTCTTTGCCTGCTGTGTAGACAGTGGCCAGCTCTTCCAGCTGTTAGCAGTGAAGCAGCTGTGTACAGTGTTGATGCGCAGGGCGTGAGCCTGCAGCATAGACACGGCTGCAGCGAACGGCATTCAGCTGGATGATTTTTCAGAGGTTGCAGCACGTGCTACTGCAGTCAGCTTGCACGATGACGGCTGGGAATGCTGATGCACACTGCTGCTTGAAAGGGGTTGTCTATTGCAGGGTGGCAGCAGCAGCAGCAGCAGCAGCAGCAGCAGCAGCAGCAGCAGCAGCAGCAGCAGTGCCAGCAGCAGCAGCAGTGACAGCGGCAGCAGCAGGATTGCAGACGACGAAATCCCACCACGTAGTATATGCTGGTGACAACGCTGCAATACTGTTGAGCACGCAGAGTCTTTCACTTGCACACCACAATAGCTCGCGATGAGCAACGTACCTTCACCACCTTGTCTCGGCCCGGTTGTACCGTCGACAAGCTGCTTGTGCGATCGCCTCGAGCTCAGCACACACAACAAACCTCAGGTCTAATTTGGTTAAACAAGGGTCGCGGACTGCGCCAAACTTCCAGAGGGTGAGACAATGCTATGCTAGGGCTTTTGCTGCCATTTGGCTGGCACAAGACGTTGAAGGCCATTAGGCCGACTCATTCGACGTTTCGTAGCCGCGTAGGACGTCCTGTAGCCACAGAACCAGTTGGTAGCCTGAACCACGTACAGAAGCTGCGCAGCTGCATTGTACTGCTGCTGCTGCTGTTGCTCCAGGCTGTTGCGCGGACCGCATCATAAGAGCAGCGTCACTGCTGCTGCGGCACTGCAGTCAGGCTGTCTCGGTTTGCCACCGTGACAAGACACATGCCTGTCAGGGTGGTGATCGTGCCTGGGAACGGCGGCGGCAAGTGAGGGCATGTGCTGCTGCTATCCTGATTATCAGCATGCTGCTGCCACTCCATTTTCAACACAATCAAATACAAAGGACCGACATATGTGTGCCTCAAACCATACACACTTGATCATCAGCACCAGCCAGCCTGGCAGTACGCTCTGCATCATCACCCCAGCGTCTATAGACACTGTGGAGCCGACAAGCAAGCTGCGCCTGCTGCTGCTGCTACTGCTGCTGCTGCTGCTGCTGCTGCTGCTGCACAGCGTGCAGCAGTGCAACTTCTACGGCTGGCTGCAGCGCAAGCTGCACTGCCCACCCGCGGTCGTGTGCGCGCTGAGGAACATGCCGGACCCTGTCAGGGCCAGCGAGGCAGCCTGGTGAGGCCTTGATCCAGTTGGTGGATCTCATGTAGTTGCGCTCATGTAGTTGCGCCAGATTGATCTCATGTGAATGCGCAGGGGCAACGCGTCCCACCGGCCACAGCGGAATGGAATGCATGCATGCCAGACCCCGTCAGGGCCAGTGAGGCAGCCTGGTGGGGCGCCCCGGGACAGAAGGCGACGCCCGTCTGGCCACAGTCGAGTGAAATGCATGCATGGCAGGAGCTGTGGTGCGTTGTTGATGGTTACCAGTAGCATGGCGACAGCCTGGTGAGGCGCCGGCTCAGAAGGCGACGCCCGTCTGGCCACGGTCGAGTGAAACGCATGCCTGGCAGGAGCTGCGTTGCGTTGTTGATGTTACCAGTAGATGGCGACAGCCTGGTGAGGCGCCGGCTCGAGGCGACGCCGGGCTGAGTGTCCTGCGGGCCACGCTTCGCGTGAATGCATGCGTGGCAGGAGCTGTGGTGGGGTGTGACTGCTGATAGTAACAGGGCCGCGAGAGGGCACCCTGCCAGGGCACTCCATGCTAAACCCTGCCGATCACAGCCTGCTGGTGAGGCGCCGGTGCAGACAGCGGCGCCCTGCTGACCACAGTTTGGCGACTCACAGAATGCATGGGAGGCGCGCTGTGGTGTAAGGTGTTGCTGACAGCTGTAGTGTGACAAAGGCCTGGTAGGGTGCCAGCCCAAGGCGACGCCCTGCTGAAGGCCCTGCGGACAACGCTTTGCTCAACTGCGTGCATGGCAGGAGCTGTGGTGGGGTGCTGTCCCGGCAGGGTACCCTCAGCCGATAACTTCATGCTGAACCCTGCCACTACCAGCCTGCTTGAAGTGCGCAAGTGCGCAAGGGCGTGTTTGTATGGCAGCTGCTCTGTTAGTCGACGTGTGTGGGTTATCAAGCATCTAGTGCATGTTGTGTGATGGGCAGTGAGCATCGAATTCAAGTCGATGACGCGCATCACAACTGGCCTGCGACTGAAGCAGTGCCAGGCCCCTCGACGCCACCCATCAGCACCCCGTTGCGGTGCAACGGCATTGACGGCCGATTGTAAGGATCTGTTTTGCTTCTAATGCAGTGACCTGCCATTATCTGAGGTCACCATACCAACAAGTTGCTGCCTCAACACGTCATTAACGCGGGTATGTGTCCACCCCCCACCCCCCACCACCACCAAGCACATTGGCTGGTTGGCACACCCGCCGGGTCCCCTGCATGCGAACCTGCAACCGTGTCGACTGTGGCCACCCACGAGCCTGCACTGTGCCAATCCTGCCTCACTCTCACATGCAGGATTCCCTTCATGCGCAATGACCTGGAGTGCGGCGAGGACAGCATCATCGTGGGCCACAGCAGCGGCGCAGCGGCAGCCATGCGCTTCTGTGAGAGCTACAAGGTGGCGGGTGAGCGGCGGTGGTCGGTTGGGCTGGCGTGAGCTGTTTAGGTTCCGGCTGTGCTTTCGATTTGTTGGTGAGCTCTGTGCTGTGGGTTGGGCTGGTGGATGCTGTGGTTCAGGCTGTGGTTTAGGCTGCGGTTCAGGCTGCGGTTTAGGCGGCCAGTTGCTGCGTGCACTTAAACTTCAGTACGCGTACCTAAGCGTCTGAGTTTCTGGCAGGCCACGGCGGCGCGCGGTTGCATCTGCCAAACACATGTGCCCCGCATGGTGCCGCAGCATGACACGCGCCACAGCTGGCACGGCAAGCGAGGGAGCCCTGTCCAGCGGCGGTTCAGGCTGTAAAGAACTCTGGCTGTGGTCAGGCTGTGGTCAGGCTGTGACTTTGGCGGCCAGCGGCTGCGTGCACGTACCAGCCAAGTGGACGTGCCCCTGTTTGTGCAGCGGGTATGGCATACACTACATCGGGTTGACCCCCCCCCCCCCAAACTGGTACCCCACTGATTCAGGCGGCCACCATCATCATCATCATCATCATCATCATCATCATCATCATCATCATCATCATCATCATCATCATCATCATCATCATCATCATCATCATCATATTTCCAATTCAAGCCTTAGCATCAATGCCATCGGCCTGGCGCCCCACCGTTCAGGCGGCCAGTGGCTGCGTGTACACTGCGCAAATCTGCACGCGCAAGGCACGTGACTGGCCCGCTGGGAGCGACCAGGCGCCACACCAGCAGCCGCTCAACACATCCTATTGCAGCCGTTGCCAGTTGCCAGACCTCAAGTCTTCAGCCCGCCTCACACACGGGATGCAGGCCTCCCCCCTTTGGGATCACACTTCTCCTCCGCCTTGGGGTCACACTTCTCCCCCTTCACTAGGGGATCCCACCCAATCTCTTTCGATATGGCACACCATGTTGCTTTGGCGCTGCACGGCAGACAGGCCCCCTCGGCATGCAGGGTTGCCTTTCAGACACCGGTGTTTCCTCACTCTGGTTCGCAGTGAACCTTCCTCAGCACGCTGTTTGCACACTTGCACTCGCCAACCCTGTCGCGCCAGGCATTGTGCTGGTGTCTGCGTACACGAGCGACCTGGGTGACCCGCTGGAGGCAGCCAGCGGCTACTTCAGCAGGCCGTGGCAGTGGGAGACAATCCGCCGCAACGCCGGCTTCATAGTGCAGGTGCGCTGCTGCGTGTGCAGCCGGCCTGCACACACAGTGCACACATGAAGCAGTAATGTTTGGTGTATAGGAGTCGTCACTGCGAGTTGTCACTGCTTCAATGTGACTGCCGTGACACTGGGATGCCATGTGCGCCGATGCCAGTGCCATAAGGTGGTGCAGGTGGATACGAGAGGAGCAACGTCACTGTGGTTCAAAGGCAACAGCTTGTGCAAAATATCTCATTCTGTTGACTGTTCAAGCATATGTCAGCACATTGCTGATGTGCGCCGTGATCTACCAAGCTTGCGTTGGGGGCACATTACGCAGTGAGGCCTTTGGAAATGCAAGCAAGCAGCACCGGCACATACACTTTTTTTGACCTGCTGTTCTGTCAGCCGTGGCAGCCAGTGTGGTGGCTGCTGCAGTAACACCTCACTGTTGCACAATAACACCGTTTTCTGCCGCTGCTGCTGCTGCTGCTGCTGCTGGTGGTGGTGGTGCTGCTGCTGCTGCAGTTTGGCAGCAGTGACGACCCCTTCCTGCCGTGGAGTGAGCAGCAGGCAGCGGCGGACAGCCTGCAGGCAGAGCTGCATAAGTGCGTGAGACAGGGGGGAGGTTGAACATAACAACATACAGATTTTTGACTTTAAATTTGCATGTGGTCATTACAGTCACATCAAACCTGGGCCACAAGCAGGTCTGTTATTGTGCACAGCCTGAAACGTGGCCAGGCCAGAGAAAACAAGCCGGCCGTGGTAGAGTGGGGTGCGCACGGCAGCAGCTGGCGGAGGGGTGTGCCGCACGGACACTGCAGGCTGGCAGCTCCGGTGCTGTTGGTACAACCCTAGACTGCAGGCTCCACAAGAAACCCCAGAGTCCACCTATCTGCAACCCAAGATAGATGTGTTGTGCTGCTGCTGGTGGTGTATTTGCGGCACAACACAACTCAACTGTTGCTGCTGCAGGTTTGACGACCGGGGCCACTTCATGAACACTGCTCAGCCGGAGCTGCTGCAGCTGCTGCAGGACAAGATGAAGCAGCTGCTGGTGACAGAGTGACCGCCATCTGTGTCATCTGTTACTTCAACTCGTCACATACCAGCCGGGCTCTAGCACAGGATCTAGCGGCTGCCAGTGGTACTGGCGTCAACAGCAGACAGCAGGCGCAGCAACAGCCACAGCAGCCATTTACAGCAGGGGTGAAAGGTTCGTGCAAGGCATATGCATGTGTCCAGGACCGGAGACTATATGAAAAGGGCTGTAAGCTGGAGTGTATAGTTTGTGATGATGTGGTGTGATTAATTAGCTTGCTTTGGGTTCCACTCAAGCACGGCCCAGTGCTGATTTGTGCTTACTGCGACCCCTGGCTGGCTGGCACTCTACTGGGCGTATGGCAAGATGCGCTGCTGCATGAAGGCATCGGCTGACCAACCTGTTGCATAACAACATGTGTGTCACCATGACAGGTGGCCTGTCACACGCAGTGCTGTTGTGATTGCATGACCTGGCTGGTTGCTGTCCGTGGTACAAGGTGTCCGAAGTGGTGTGCAGCTTTCTGCCCAACGATAGGTAGACTGCCTCAGCTGTGGTGCGAACTCAAGGGGGGGTTGCACTTGGATGTGTGCAGGAGCAGGAGTGCTGTGGTTGAAGGGTTCTGATAGTCTGTCACCCCCCTGGTGTTCACACCAGAGTGACGTTGAGCAACTAATGCGTGCCAGAGGTTGATGTTTCTGCTTTTTGTTGCTGTAAAGACGACGTATCTGCTTGGCGGCCCAGCACTCACCTGTTCTAATAGGCACTAGCCTTTGCATTGATCAGCATAAAATGGAGGTCAGGGGTGTTGAGAGGTTCGTTACCAACGTCTTGATGGCTTTAGGAGGAACACTGCACACATTAGATCTCAGACCGAGGAATCAACACCATCAATCATTGTTCGCGGAGCAGGTACCAGCCAGAGAAGCTTCCAGTCCTGGAGCGGAACCTAGAGGAGCAGGTGAACAATACTTCTGAATACATTTCTACGTTGTGCGCACGCAGCAGCCGGGATAGCCGCAGCTTGCTGTACTGTCATGGCAGCAGCAGCAACCAGCAGCAACAATGTGGCAGCCAACACAGGCAATGCAGCGCACTAGTTTTAAACTTGAATGTGTCCAGCTGAGAGCATGGTTAGTGTCGGCTAGTGGTCCAGGTGGTCGTCCAGCAGCTGTATAATCTGCACATGTGCACGACATGCAACTGCTACAGCGTACTATGTACTGCAGCTGCAAACAAGAAATAGCCACCGTTGCTAGCCATTCAGCAAAGGGTGAAACACAGTATGCATTGAGCATTGCTGTGCCAGCAACGTCTCGCTAGCGTCCCTCAGCCTGATGCGTGCCCACTCCTAGCCGGTGTCCATCAGCATCTGTCCACAGCAGCAGGCACTTTCGCCCGGCCTGCCCATGCCAGATTGGACCAGCTCAGCTAACAGCTGGATTAGATGTGCATGCAGCTGTTACATTGACTGCTGCAGCAATCCCAGCCACCCACGACGGCAGCAGCATCAGCATCAGCAGCAGCTCAACCACCTCAAACCCAGTGACCAAGCACAACTTGCGGCACATGCACGGACACGCGCTCGTTCTTGTTGATGCCCAAGAGTCACTTGCACCAGCAAGTACAGCCTTGGTGTGATGCAGCGGCGACCAGGCAGTACAAACAGCGCAGGCACATTCCCTTGTGCAAACCCACCCAAGACATGAATCACGAGCCGTTCGGTTTTGTCGTGTCACCTCACCACACACGCACACACATGCACTTGGGCGTGTGCCACAATCACTTAATCAACTACACATTCTTCTAGCAAGAGTGAAAACCCCACAAGGGGAGCCGCTCCTAAACCACCTTCGGTGGTCTCCAGTCAGAGGGGGCAGGCCCACAAGCTAGGGCCAGATATGGCCAATATTTGAACGCAAAAGCGCTCGCTTGACAGGTCTCTCATGCAATGATCACACCCAAACCCTAATCACTGATGGCCCTGAGCTGGACCACAGCATCAGTGCACTCCTGCCGCCATCGGAAGTCCCGCCACACCATTTGGAGAGTTGCAGGCCATTGGCACCAGCAAGAAACCCCGTGTGTGGCAGCCGCAGCGATCGGGCTGTACCATCGACCCTCGTGTGTCACACCCGCCGCTGCCTTGTGCCCCCGCCGTGCAGGCCGCCGGCGCCAGCAGCTACAGCCTGGACGTGGCCACGGCGGCGTTCCGGCTGTACCAGCTGCAGCCCAGCCTGGCGCGGCGCGATCTGATCGCCAGGGTGCTGCTCAGGGCGCTGGCGCAGATGCCCAAGCAGGACTACCGCATCCTGATCCACATGCTGCCGGAGAAGCTGGTGGTGAGCCCGCACGCTTGCGGTTGTTGCAGCATGGCAAGCCGATAACTGTCAGTGTCGCCCTTGCATTGGCAGGAGACCAGCAGCAACTGACAGGCCAGGCGATGCTGACGCTTGGTTTTGTGCTGCTTGTGAACACTCTCGACGTCTGCTCCTGATCTTGAATGTTTCAGGACGACGTCCGGTGCACTCCTGCAACTGCTCATTCCTGCTGCCACCGCTGCTGCTGCTGCTGCTGCTGCTGCTGCTGCTGCTGCTGCTGCCAGGCTGAGGAGCCTGTGAGCAGTGTGGTGCTGCTGGCGCAGCATCTGGAGGCCTGCAACCTGCAGGACTTCTGGGCAGCAACAGGCAGCTGCAGGGACACCATCAGCAAAGGTGGGCGGACAGATCAGCAACGGTCAAAGCCGGTCAACACCAGGTGAAACCTGCAGCAGTGGTGCTGATGCTGGCGCAGTGTTTCGGCTTCGCGCCATACCAGCGGCAGCAACAGCAAGCCGCAAGGGCGCCGTCAGCAGCAGTACGCAGAGCAGCCGAGGTCAACAAAGGACCTCTCTCACCCGGTGCCGAGCATGGCCTTGAGGCCCCGATCTAACCAGCAGCATGTACGTCGCAGTTCCTGCATTCTGCTGCCGATACGGTTGTCATCCCCATGGCAAGCTGCTCCCGGCTTGGTTGGGGCTCTGCATAGGCTCTGCATCGCATCATCCTACACCAGGACTCCTGCTTGCTTGCGTAGCCAACCTCTACCTGCCCAGGAGTGACTGCTTGCCCTACCTGCTAGTCACGGCTGCCGCTTTGCCTCTGTTCTCTCATGTGCTGCACAGCATCGGCATCACCTGGCAGCGCACACCGCTGCACTGAATGTGACGTACCTTACTTTCTTGTCACTTTTCTGTGCAGTGCCGGGCTTCCAGGATGCCATCCGCGCGTACGTGCTGCACAGCATCAGCATCACCTTCCAGCGCGTGTCGATGCGCGTGCTGGCAGACTGGCTCAAGCTGGAGGGCTCGGCGCTGCAGCAGCTGCTGGCAGACAAGGTGGGCGGCCCCGCTTTTGTGTGTTGAGGTCATGCTGATGGCTGTTTTTAAGTTGGCCCCTAGCTGAGACAGGACTGCGCTTGCCCGTGCTATTGGCAGGCTGGGGGCGGCAGCGCTGCAGCAGGCTGGGGGGGGGGTGCGCGGCAGCGCTGCAGCAGCTGCTGGCAGACGAGGCCGGCCGCTGCAAAGTTGCAGCAGCCAGGCTGCAGGCATGTGCACGATGGGTTCAGCAGGGCAGGGTTGTGTATACCGTGTGGCTTGTAGCGTTCCAAGTCATCTTGTGTGCGAGGCAACTGTGGGTGTGCTGGGGGACTGGCTGGAGTGGCTCAGCAGCAGCAGCACCGGTGAGGTGTGTGGCAGCTGGCACTGCTTGCTGCTGCCGCTCCCACGTGGTGCACCAACTGCACTCCTGCACTGACTGTGTTGGCTGCGCTGCTGTGTGCAGGCCAAGGCTGGATGGAAGGTGCAGGGCGACGTGGTGTGCCTGCCGCTGAACGCCTTCAACCAGGCAGTGCAGAAGCGCACGCAGGACCTCATCAGCTTTGAGGCCGTGGCGCCGGTGGTCAAGAGCACTGTAGCATCAGCGTGAACTATGTAAAGCGCTAACGGTCGTTACTTTCGAATGGAGTGGTGGGATGTGTGCGGTAAATGGGTATCAAAGGGAGAGCAAGGTGTGCCAAAAGGGTGTTTGTACTCGGTTGGAGGTAACCGCCCCATGTTGTCCGCTTGCAAACAGCATGTGCGAAGCCATGCTCAGACAACAGGTTCACCCATTGCCCTGCAGGACGTTGTCAGCACAAGTAACCTCAAGGTATCATGTAGCCGAGCAGTTCGTAATTTGATCTTATTTGAATTTTAATCTTACTCGAATCTAAGAGGCCAAATCAGAATATGCGAATTATTGATAAATTACGAAACTCGGGCCACCCGAGATGGCCGAAAAAATAAACAGGGCGCTGAGCAGCAGCTGCTGCATGCAACATGCATGGCTTCAAGATGTCCAAAGCGCTGTGAATGCTGTGCGCGTCGTTCTGATGCCGTCTGAAGGCTTCCCATGCCGTTGCAGCCCCTGAACAGCCAAACCCTGAACAGCCAATTTCAACCCCATTTCACATGTCACCCAGAACTTCCCAATTATGTCGTGAAAAACACGGGCAGGTCCGCCTCCGATTTTGCAACAGCTTTATAATGAATGTTCGGAAGGGCCCCTGCCGAACCACTCGTGGCAGTACGGTAACAGGTCTACCCTGCTTCAGTACGGAATGTTTATGACAGTAAACAGTGTTGTCTGGTGCTGCATCACCTGATGTGTATCGACAGGCTCGTATGGCGCCGCGCGCCGCCCCGCCCTGCTGGAGTCCGGTTACAACACCACGACCCTGCCCCTTGCTCTTCGTTGAACCGCTCCCTGATTCGAGCGTCGAAACGCGTTGATTCTATTGATAGGGTTCAGGGGCGCATGACGGTCTATGGTCTGCAGGGTTGCACACCCTGATGCTGTGGGGGCTCCCCTGCGGTTCTCCCGTTCCTCCTCCCATTACAGGCAGCAGCAGTCACTTATGAGACAGCAGCGCCAACAGCAGATGCATCCGGTTTCTAGCGAGCCATTTATGATTGCTGATGTGGGCTGCACTACACGGGCAGGGGCTTAGGTTTTCAAGCCCCCCCCTAGGGTTGCCGGCCCTAAGCCCTGACCTCAGGCCTAAGCCCCTTAGGAGGCCAGACCTTAGGGACACCCTTAGGTATTGAGCCTTGTTTGGCTCCTTTGCGGGTGGGCCAGCGGCCCTACTTTGGTAATTCGGTGCTGGCAGTGCCCTTGTGGGATTCATCTCACGCGGGAGTGCACTGACGCTGTGGTTCATGGAGCTGGCCAGCTCAGGGCCATCAGTAATTAGGGTTTGGGTATGATCACTGCATAAGCGCTCTTGCGTTCAAGGTTTTGGCCGTTTCTGGCCTAGCTTGTGGGCATGCGCCCACCGGTTGGCAACAACCGAAGGTGGTTTGGGAGCGGCTCCCCCTTTTTGGGTTTCACTCTTGCTAGAAAACACTTTTTCAAACGGTGAAATTGATTGCCAACCAAGTTGATTGGGTTCAGCTGTTGTCGATGGTTGCGAGATGCCCGCGATGCTGGCTCTGCTGCCGGCCAACTGCCAACCTCAGCCTCCTGAAAAGCTCTACTCAGCTTTGTTGGATTTCAAACTAGTCACAGAGTATTCCAAAGGCAAACCCAAAGCAAGCACGCCCTGCTGCAAGCATACGCTTGTCACAACACAAGACATACAGCGCTCCCTAATGCCCTGCCGGCGAACAATGTTCAGTGTGAGCTGCTTCCAGGCATGTTCAATTACCGGCGCTGTCTCAGGAATGACAGCAAAATGCAGCAGGGTGGCCTGCTGTGAACGGGCAATCAGCCACATTGACCTAAAACAAAGCTCAGCAAGACAAGCCGGCGCCAAAACCTACTACTGCTGCTGCCCTTGCAGGCAAGCAGAGATACAGCAGCACATACTAGGCGCGGTAGTTGTGCAGCCGCCACTGCTGCCACGCAGCAACCCCAGTTGAAGCAGCAGGCGACGCAGCAGCAAGCCAAACAACTACTAGCCATGCACGGCAAAACACACCCGCACACGAAACCCCCTCACCAGGCACTCCCTTGCGCAATCACACAGCAGTGCAGCTGCGTCCATCGACAAGCATCCGCAGCAAGCGCGCGCTGCTGCTGCTCCCGTTGCTGAGTCGAGCACACACCGCCGCCAGTCATTCAATCACACGGGTCCGGCAAAACCACTGCGCCACACCACGCTGCTGGTGCGTTTCTACTTGTCGAAGAACGAGGCCAGGGGGCTGCTCTTGGCTGTGCCTGCCTTGCTGGCGGCCTTGCTGACTGCCTTGCTGGCCGTCTTGCTGGCTGCCTTGACCCTCTTGGTGCCGGCCTTGCCCAGCGCGAGCGCGCCGCCGCCCTTCAGCGCGGTCTCATAGCCGGCGCCGTCCGCGCCAGAGTCCTGCGGGTGGGGCCGCGCGACAGCAACAGGCAACATACCGACATCAGGATGGTGCATGCCATTTCCAGTGCGACTGTCACTGGTGGCACCATACACATCGATCAGCACTGAGTGCTGCGCACACATGCTTCCTGCAGGCCTGGATTGTCCTGGCGCCATTGAGCGGTGTGCCTGCTACACCACCTGAGCATGTGATATGGAGACTGCAGACTGTCCTGGAACACACATGTAATAAACACAGCTTGCGAATCCTGCAAGCTTGCCCAATACCACATAAGCCCTGAAACCTGTGGGCACCCTGCAGTCCCACCTTGCAGGAGGTCTCAGCCATGAAGTCGCCAAAGCCCTCGTCAACCTTGGACAGGGCGAACGCACCACCGGCGATCAGGGCCAGGGTGCCTGCAGCGGCAGCAGCAGCAGCAGCAGCAGCAGCAGCAGCAGCAGAATGATTTGTATCATTCCATACCTGCTGCATGACGCAGGATGGACTGTAACAACTGCTCCTAGGCGGGCCACACAGCGCGCGCCCAGGTCAATGCCGCACAACTCAACTACAGAAACCTGCTGCCAGCATCCGTTGTTGACCCACACAAGCCTGACCCGCTCATCCCAGGACCATGCAAAGGGCTTATTCCTGATAGCTGCTCAAAACAAAACTCCACCATTCTACTGTGCAAGCACAAAGCCACACGCCCATCCCCAGGCCCATATGCACCTCAGCTGGCAAGGCCACGCTCCATGGATGCAGGCTGGCCTCCGCCGCCCTACCTGTCCCTGACGGCATCGTCAGCCGTTGCAGCAATACTGCACATCTACAACCGCTGCAAGCCCTGGGCTTGAGCCGCACCTGGCAGGGCCACGCTGCGTGGGTCCAGGTCGCCGCCGCTGGTCTCGGCAGCCTTGGGGGCGGCCTTCACCTTGGGGGCTGCGGCGGAGGCTGCAGCAGGGGCGTTCTTGCGCTGGCCTGCAGCAGCAGCAGCAGCAGCATGTGTTCTCACGCTACATGCGTTGCTGGCCCAAGTAACACCAGAGCTTGCTGCACCAGATCGGTTGTACAAGCTGCCGCCGCCGCTGCTGCTATGCAGTGCCATGATATGTAGCTGCTAGGCAGTGCCATGCCCCCACCTCACTGCTGTAGGTGCCAGCTGTGGTGCTGACTACCACAGCAGCTGCTGCTGAGGCTGGACACCACCACTGCTGCCGGTGTCTGCCTGCCGGCGCTGCTGAACATAGGGCCAGGATATGTGTTAATGTTGCCACCAGCACTGCTGCTGCTGCTGCGGCTGCTGCTTGTCCCCGCGGCCGTTCGCCGGGCGGCTGCCCCAGCACCTGCCAAGCGGACTGATAGAATGAGATAGTCTCTGCTGCTGCTGCTGCTGCAGCTGCTGGTGCTGCTTTTGCTGTCTCTTGCTGCTGCCATTTCACATGCCCTGCCTGGCAGGATAACCTCCCTCTGCTGCTGCCATCACGGGCGCCAACACCGCTGCTGCTGCTGCTGCCGTTGCATGTGTGCCCACCTGGCAGGATGATCTCCCTCTTGGGTGCAGGGACAACAGGGGTGTCATCCTGCAGGACCTGTTCGACGAAGGCACACCACCAGCAGCAGCAGCAGCAGCAGCAGCAATGGCAGTAATGAGCCGTAGTCCGCGTCAGTGCTAGGGACAGACACTGCCATCATGGACCAAAAGACTTGACGACAGCAATAACCTGTAGTTGAACAGGAAAAATTACCGGCCCACAGAGCTGCGTGCTGCTGGCGGTCTCAACCACATTCCCTGCCGGTGCCGCCCTCCGCTGCAGCTGCACAGCACTGCAGCTTCTAACATGCCCAGCTTTTTTGCAGCAGTGGTGCAAAGGGCCTTGCCCAAAAGCGAATGTGGTGCAGGCCATGCAGCAGCAGGGTGCCCCACCACTGCCATGCACACGCTGTGTACAGGCGCTCGGGAGCACCTCATGCTGCTCTTTGCCTGCAAGCATAGCCTTTACAGCAACTGCGATGTGCACCTGTTGGAGATTCTATGGGTCTAGCTTTAGCGGAGTCATGCCTGCTTGTTGCCATTTGGGCTGGCGCCCAACTGCTGCTCTACTGCCATGCACCCGGCAAGTTTGCATGTGCCACCTCCATTTGCAGACCAATCCTCATGCTGTCTTGTAAATCAGTCGCCGGATTTGACCATTATGCTGCTTTGCTCTGTTGATTCTTGCCCCTCCAATAAAACCGTCCTTCATTGATCAATAGCCAGCTCGCCCGATGCCCAAAGCACAAACAGCACCTACGCTGGGGCAGAACGCACCTTCTTGATCTGCGGCTGCTCCAGGATCACGCCAGCGTTTGCGGGCGCCACGGAAAGCAGCATAGCAGCAGCAACTCCAGCAGCAATGGACTGCAGCTTGGGGGCGTCTGCTGGCAAGCAAACGCACGCAAGGAGTCACATTGGGGTTCTGATCTGAAAGGTAACCTATAAAGAAGCGCTGGACCTTGTTCAGCTGCGCCAGCGAGGGCCCAGCAACAGAAGTCGCGAAGCTCGCTGCTGCCGCATCGCAGGGACCCACCCTGCTTCCTGCGCACACACGCACAGTCCTGCTGCGGCTGGCAACACCGCCGACGCATGCCCTCTTCATTGTGACGGCCATTTTGCTGCTGCCCCGATCAAATGGTATTGCCCGCAACAGCAGATCCAATCAACACAATGCCTGAGGTGATATTGCAATTCTGTTTGAGCTGGGTCAATGCACCAGCGAGAGGGGCCCCCATGGCCCTACGCAAGACCTGTACCCCTGTGTGATCGACTAGGCGGGTCCATCTGCGGCAGTGCTGATCTGTCCTTGCTTCTTTTCTTCCATATTTGCATATGGTCGACGTTTGATGCAGATCGAATATAACCAACGGTCCCAGGTGCGACCCCGGCGGGTCACCCGCCAACTTGGCAACCATTGCCTGCCTTCGGATTCGCCAGGTGTCGTTGACATACAGTTTGAGTTTTAAACGCGCAAAACCCGTCTGCAGCTCTGATTCGTAAGCCAATCACCGTACATGCGGTGCCCTCCATCACTGCCAGCAGCAGAGTCTGGTGCCCACACGCGCCACGCGCTCACCCCGCGCCATGCACTGAGCTGATGTAACGAACACCGTCATCTTGCAAAAGTGACAACTTCATGGCATTGCAGCAGGAACATCAGCGCTTGCCACATGCTTTCATGCAAGTGTGCTGCGCGGCCTGCAGCTGCATGCATCATGTCATCACCATCATCACCATCATCATCCTGTGCTGGCAGCAGCACACGCAATACAGTGCATGGCCTGGTGGCAGCAACAGCAACCTACGCCACAATGTTCTGCTGATAGAAGTGCATGAAAGATGGTACATGAACAGGGCACCGCAACATTGGGCGGCGTCGACAGACAACTTGCCCAGCGCTGCACGCTGCCAGTACCTACTGCACTGCGCAGCAACCACTGCGGTAGAATGGCTCAGCAGCCTTGTGTGTATGCACTGCTTAGATGTGTTGATACTGCTGTGGGTAAAACAAAAGGCAGGACACAGTGTGATATGCAAGTTCATGTGCTGCAATGATTGAACAAACACAGACATGTGTTGATGTGCACCACGGCACCTGATGCCAGAACATACCCATTGCGTGTGCAGCAATGCTGCATTGTGCCGAGTCACCACAATTTGTATCTGCTGAAGTCAGCGTGATGTAGCCAAGCTCGCAACAGCAGGGCCGCCTGCGCAGCGCAGCTGCCCAGGCCATGCAACAACCAGCACCGCTGCCAAGTCCAGGCACATAATGTAGAGTGATTCCATCAATCTCAGTAATCTCAGTAGGACTGTGCATTGTGTAGAGTGATTCCGTTAATACAACAAAGACTGCAGCACCCCACCTGCAGCAAAACAGATACTGACACTGCCACAGCACAGTAGACACCAACAGTGCTGTAAGTACAACTCCTCCAGATTTTGCCCAGCAGTGCCGTACAGTAAGCGGAACATGTGCCGGCTACTCAAACTACGGCAGCAGGGCCAGCCGGGGCATCCATAGTGCTAGGCACTCAAACAAACTGACCGACCAAGTGTAACCATCAGGTTGAGCTATGCCGACTCACCATGTTATGGAACGTCAGAGTCAAAAAACTGTGTGCGGCTCGCACGGCTGCCATGGTGTAGGTGACCTCAGCACTCCCACCACCAGGGGTGGCAGGCAGCTGGCAGCGCTGCGCTGCAGCACACGTCGTGCCGCCTGCCTGCCATTAGCAGCGGCCTGTGTCGTGTCACCTGCGCGCCACCCGCATCAGCCTGGCAGCGCTGCGCTTTCCAGCATATGGTGCGTCGCCTGCCTGCCACCAGCAGCGGCATCTACAGCGCCATCACAACAGCCGCACCAACAGCCCAGCACAGCAGCGGCGGCCTCACGCGCAGCCTCACACCAGTCGCCCCGCACCAACAGCCCAGTGCAGCAGCGGCGGCCTCACACGCAGCCTGACACCAGTCGCCCCGCACCAACAGCTCAGCACAGCAGCGCCGGCCTCACACGCGGCCTCACACGCTGACTGGCTCGCCGTCCCACGCCGCGCCCAGCTCACTCAGCTTGACGTGCGCCTGCGCGTAGTCGGCGAAGAAGGCCGCCTCGTCAGCCGCGTACTTCTCGGCAAACGGCCTGCAACAGCAGAAGCAGCAGCAGCAGCAGCAGCCAGCAGCAGGAGGAGTCAACGCCGATACCAAAGCTGAGGGGTGGAGGCAACAAACTGCAAGCGCAACACGTGGTGGAACGTGTTGGGCCAACAGTCGACGTAACCCACGCTGACACCTGTTACCAGTTCCAACAACACCCTGAACCCCACTGCAGGGCCTCGCAGCCAAACCCTTGAGAGCTGTCACTTTGCACTTGTGCCATGCACACACCAGAGTGAAGCAAGACCGCATGCCATGAGCCGTAAACAGGTACCACAAACACACCTGCAGCATGCATTCGCTAACACCGCGGCGTTATAGGGCCGGCACTCGTAGGTAAGCAAATGTGTTGCGCCCCTCTTCCTTGAGGCGCACGTCTGCTACCTTGCTCCCGTGAAAATCAGGAGGTGGACCTACAACTGCGCTACCAAAAGAAAACAAACCCAACAAGTTGCCGAGACCCTTGAGCAGCGCACGATGCGCACGGCCATCAAAACTCCTCTGCAAGTAACGCATGTAGCTTGAATTTGAGGTCAGCGGGCGCCTGCATGACCCCTCTCACTTGAACCCTGCATCTCTTTCCTTGTGGGGTGTCTGCTGGCTGGCCGCCACTGCAGAAAATACCAGAAAAAAAGAAAACAAAAAGAAACCTCACCTGAAGCCCGCGTCGTCAAACACGGCGGCGTCAGTGGGCAGCACCAGCAGCTCGTCGTCGCTCTGCGCCTTGACGTCCCTGAAGTAGGCGTTGTTGAACGTGAGCCAGTCGGCGGTCCAGGACTGGCCGCCAGGGTTGCCGGGGCCGTCCTTGGTGTACCTGGTCTCGTCCTTGCCTGCAGCGCGCACCAGCAGAAACATTGTGGCATGTTAGAAGTGCGACAGGAGAGCACAGCTCAAACTGGTGCACTTGGTCTCGTCCTTGCCTGCAGCGCGCACCAGCGGAAACATTGTGGCTTGTTAGAAGTGCGACAGGAGAGCACAGCTCAAGTTGGTGTACTTGGTCTCGCCCTTGCCTGCAGCGCGCACCAGCGCACACATTGTGGCGTGTTGGGAGTTTAACAGGAGAGCAAAGCTCAAGCTGGTACACCTGGTCTTGCCCTTGCCTGCAGCGCGCACCACACAAGCGAGACTGAGCCACGCCATCCTCGGTCTCAGACACGCCAGTCCACACCACACAGCTGCACAGCTGCACGCAGTGACAGCACAAATGTGGCATGCAGAGCAATCCAATCTTTGTATGAAGTCAAGTGTCGGCATAAGCAGCTTTTTGCTTTTTTGTGTGAGAAAGACGGCTGCCCTCACCCCAACCTGAGCGGTCAGGCCTGGTTTTCGTCCCCGCGTGTGTGCACCGTATGGCGCCTCCAGCACGTCACCATGACCTTCCACATCACCACAATTCAACACTTGATGAGAAAGCAACGCGTGCCTGTGAGACGCGCCTGCCACAAACAGCCCTGGCAGGCCGCAACACACCAAGCAGTGCTGCGGGCACCGCTGCAAGCCGGCCAGCTCGGCGCCGATCGTACACAGTTCCCGTTTCTCCAAGTGGCAACCACACTCGCCCCATCCTGAGCGGTCGCCCCAGCGTGTGCGTGCCGGACACAGCCGCCATGTCACCGTGACTGTCCACATCACCACGATCAGCCTCTTTAAAAATATATATCGTCGTCGTAATGCGCGCCTGCCGCAAACAGCCCTGGTTAAACAATAACTTGCTCTGCTGGTTCACAATAGCCTCCAAGAGCCCTGGTACTGGTGGCCAGGAATGAAACATAATGTGCAAAATTGCCATGAGTGTCAAACCAATAAACCTTCTAACAAGAAGCCTGCAGGCCTGTTGCAACCTTTACCCATTCCTTCCAGTAAATGGGAGTGAATTGGAATGGATTGTATCACGCAGCTGCCATGCACAAAGCAGGAACATGACTCAATTCTTGTTGTCATTGACAGATTGAGTAAGCTCGTGCATGTGATGCCAACCAGGTGTGACGTGGATGCTGCGGAAGTAGCTCAACTGTTTGTGCAGCATGTTGCAAAGCATCATGGCCTGCCACGATCAATTGTGTCAGACAAAGATGTGAAATTCACAATAAATTCACAATATAAATTCACAAAATAAATTCACAATAATTTCTGGCAGGCAGTGTTGCAACTGTGGGGAATAAAGAGCCTGATGTCTACTGCATTTCACCCACAAAGCAATGCGCTAACAGAACGCGTCAATAGAGTGCTGGAAGAGTACTTACGTCATTTTGTCTCGCCAAAACAAGATGATTGGGATGTGTTGCTTCCGGTGGCTGAGTTTGCCATTAACAATTCATTAGGAAAGCATTAGCATGACACCTTTTTACATGACGTATGGTTATCACCCGACATCACCAGTGTCTGTTCAAACTGAAGGTTTAGACAGTAATGTACCTGCCGCTACTGACTTTGTGTCGAGTATCATTTGTCCAACAGAGGAATTGTAAATTGGGTGAAGGGCCGGACTGCTGGGTCTCCTTTTAAATGGAGGTGGCAGCCCATCGACGTTGGGTAATCTTCCAGATTACCCTCAGGCCTCCCGTCGATTACCAATCCATTACGGATGTAATCCCTGATGACACCCAGCTTCCACTGAGTCTAAGCTTATAAGACCTATAGGCTTATAGGCTTATAAGGCAGCTTCCGCTGTACTGCATTCCTGCAAGCATATTCAATGTACTGCCCACTGCTAAGTCCACAGTGGTGTGCTACACTCCTCCCCACCTAAATCCAGGTCAGTATGAGCTGCACAAAACATAAGGTCACCGTTCAATATCAGCATCAGTCGCTGAGTCCCAGAACGACTGCAGTGCTGCATCATTAACATTACGTTCTGGCTCCCAAGTGTTATGCTCCTTGCTGTAACCTTTCCATTGGATCAAGTACCGCTTTATTTTAGGCCTGAATCGTAGAACAGCTTCCACTTCAATTAACGGGCTCGTTTAATCTACTGATAACGGCAAAGGCGGCGGCTGGACAGAGCCGTCCGTCCGGTAAGGCTTCAACAGCGATACATGAAACACTGGATGTACACGTAAGGAAGTAGGTAATTCCAACTCATAAGAAACAGAACCCTTCCGGGCCTTTACCTTGAAAGGTCCTACATACCGTGGCAGTAGCTTCTGCGTGCCAGGGCTTTTGATTCTTATATTCTCTGTACTTAGCAAAACTTGCTGGCCAACATCAAACTCCACATTCCTGCGATCAGCATCTGCTGTAGATTGCTGACGCTGCTGTGCTTTGTGCCACAATTCCTTGGCCTGCTTTACCGCAGACTCGATACTCGACACAAAGTCAGCAGCGGCAGGTACATTACTGTCTAAACCTTCAGTTTGAACAGACACTGGTGATGTCGGGTGATGACCATACGTCATGTAAAAAGGTGTCATGCCAATGCTTTCCTAATGAATTGTTAATGGCAAACTCAGCCACCGGAAGCAACACATCCCAATTATCTTGTTTTGGCGAGACAAAATGACGCAAGTACTCTTCCAGCACTCTATTGACGCGTTCTGTATTGCGCATTG
The DNA here is from genome assembly GCA_014080715.1 of Scenedesmus sp. NREL 46B-D3. Classification (NCBI taxonomy): domain Eukaryota; kingdom Viridiplantae; phylum Chlorophyta; class Chlorophyceae; order Sphaeropleales; family Scenedesmaceae; genus Scenedesmus; species Scenedesmus sp. NREL 46B-D3. The sequence continues at coordinate 182,520 of JACERP010000122.1, read as the reverse complement.
CTTTGTGGGTGAAATGCAGTAGACATCAGGCTCTTTATTCCCCACAGTTGCAACACTGCCTGCCAGAATTTACTTGTGAATTTCACATCTTTGTCTGACACAATTGATCGTGGCAGGCCGTGATGCTTTGCAACATGCTGCACAAACAATTGAGCTACTTCCGCAGCATCCACGTCACACCTGGTTGGCATCACATGCACGAGCTTACTCAATCTGTCAATGAAACAAGAATTGAGTCATGTTCCTGCTTTGTGCATGGCAGCTGCGTTATACAATCATTCCAATTCACTCCCATTTACTGGAAGGAATGGGTAAAGGTTGCAACAGGCCTGCAGGCTTCTTGTTAGAAGGTTTGTTGGTTTGACACTCATGGCAATTTTGCACATGTGTTTCCACATCATGTTTCATTCCTGGCCACCAGTACCAGGACTCTTGGAGGCTATTGTGAACAAACCAGAGCAAGTTATTGTTCAACCGGCTTGCGACCGGGCTTGACAGAGGCAGGAGTGTGATCCTTGACAGCAGCACACCAACCAGTGCTGCGTGCACCGGTGCCAGCCGGCAAGCTCGGCGGCAGTTGTCCCAACAGCGTTTGAAAGTGACACCACCCACACTCGACCCGTCCTGAGCGGTCGGGCCTGGCACATCCCCGCGGGTGCGCACCCGACAGCGCCGCCAGCACGTACCGTGACCGTCCACATCACCACCATCAGCCTCTTCTAGAAAGAAAAACGCTGTTGTGATGCGTGCCTGCCACAAAAAGCCCTGACAGGTCCCAGCACACCAACCGGTGCCGGCCGGCAAGCTCGGCGGCAGTTGTACCAACAGCGTTTGAAAGTGGCACCACCCACACTCACCCCATCCTGAGCGGTCGGGCCTGGCGCGCCCCAGCGTGTGCGCGCCGGACAGCGCCACAATCTCCTGGTCGGTCAGCCCCATGCGGCCAAAGATGTGGCGCAGGTGCTGCGCCGGCGACACCGAACCCTCCGGAAAGGGGTGGCCGGCGGCTGCAGCACGCAGCAGCAGCAGCAGCAGCAGCGATGCCGATCAACTATTGCGCAGCAGGACGTTGTGACAACATCCTGCTCTCAGATTTTGCTTGCTTCGGATAGTAATGCGGTCAATGCATAAACTGGGGGTTCAAGTACAGCACATCAGGATACGCATCTGCCTAAACGCAGTTATGGGTTGAATCCCATCTGCCAGTTGCAAATGTGTGCATAAAACAGCAGCACCGCACAGGCACTGGACTAGTTCTGTGTGCTCGGCGACACTCACAGGGCAGGTTCCCCTCCTTGGCGCAGTCCTCTGGTTTGATCACGTCCTTGCGGCCGTAGCGCATGGCCAGCTTGGGGCCCCCAGCAACCTGCAGCAGCAGCAGCAGCAGCAGCAGCAGCCAGCAGCAGCAGCAGTCAGCAGGCGCGTGCGGCACTGTACGCACACATGCATGTGACTATTGCGGCCAAAGCAAGCATGCAAACTACAGCAGACACCAGGCTGCATAGTGGCAGTGACCGCCATGCAACAGGGACAGCTGGCGATGGTACCCAACAGCAGGGGCTCCAGCGCGAGCAACTTGCTGTGTCCATATTACAGTCAAATACCCTAAAACTCTCATTGCTGATCATTCAGGCTCACCCTCTACAGCTCAAGCTGGTTTTTTATTGGTAAAAGTCACAAGGTATTAACAAACATGATGAGATCTGTGCAAAAGGTCAACCAATCAGCAAGTTCCGTATGCATCAATCACGCAACACAGAGCAGCCTTACATCTACTGCTACTGCTGGCGCCATCTGGTACAGCAAATGCCACAGCAGAGTGCCACAACTGTGTGTCAGGCAGACTAAAACCCTTTTGTCCACAAGCACAGGTCTCACCTCTATTGCTACTGCTGAAGCCATCTGGTACAGATCCGCATACGACACATCAGGGTACTTTGCCTTGATGGGCTCCACCAGGTCAATTGCTGCCTGCAGACCTGCACACCAGTTCAAAATATGTCAGTGACATGTTACAACAGTTATGGCATGTCATCGCGGCAGAAGGACGCCGGGTACTGTGCATTGATGGGCTCCACCAGGTCAAGCGCTGCCTGCAAACCTGCAGACCAGTTCAAAATGTGTTACTGACATGTCTTAACAGTGATGACATGTCATCCGGTAGTGTGCCTTGATGCGCTCCACCAGCTCAACCGCTGCCTGCAGACCTGCACACCAGTTGAATGGTGTGTTAACACAGCGCGATATTTCAAGTGACACAACAAAACACAACGCATCATCACGCACAAAACACAGCAGGGCATGGCAGTGATGGGCACCGCCAGGTCGACGCGGCCTGCAAACTCGCACACCGATGTAAGATTCATTGCAAATTTACTATCACATTTGTAACACAATAATAACAACACTGTGACAGAAAAGCAAAAGCAGCAGGAACTGTGCATGGTTGGGCCCCATGCGGCCAACGGCTACCTGCAGGCCTGGCTGCAAGCACCTGCCGAACGTGGAGGCTGCCGCGCGATGCAGTTCACACCCGAACACCCAACTCATACCAAATACCCGCAGCAGCCGTCACCCGTGGCGCAAGACGAGTACGATGGCATGCCATGATCCCTACCTGTTGCGTCAGGAAGCTGAACCTCCCCTAGTGTGCACACAGCAGGGATCGAACGTCCGCCGCAAGGGCACAGGCGGTCCCCATTAACTGTCACCCGTGGCGCAAGACCAGTACGGTGGCATGCCATGATCCCTACCTGCGTTTGCGCCGTGTCCAATCTCTGGCTTGAGCCTGATGCTGCCAGTCGCGCCGCCAGCCCTGGGCCACGCCCCGCCATCCTGCAGCAGCAGCAGCAGCAGAGGAGGTGACTCCAGGTCTTTGGAAGTTACAAGCTTTTTTGGGATGTGGTGAGCAGTGTAATGTGCATACTGCCTCACCAGGTGGTGCAGCCACCACCCTGGCAGAGACCAACATGAGACTGACACACAAGTTTGACGTGTGCATGATGTGTTGTGCAGCAACAACTGCAGGGGTGCGTGTGCGAGGTGTGGAGCTGCCAGCTGTCGCACGTTCACACGCAGAGCTGGTCAACACGGAAGGCACAGGTGTAAGGGGCACATCGCTTAGTTCGATCAGTTTCGCATGTCATGCACGATGTGACAAACCTCAGATGGTGACTGCGTCTCAACATGAGCTATTCCTAATCCCTAAACCTCATGCATCTTTGCAAAAGTGCCAGCGCAGCATCGTGTTAGTTTGTCGCACCTTGTCTTACGCGCCCTGCCCAGCATTGTGCTAAGTTGTGCTAAATTAAAGCGATTGTGCTGAATTGTCAAACGTGCCTTGCCCAGCATGGTGCTGAATTGTGCTAAAGCCTCCGCACCTTGTCAAACGTGCCGGCATCGTGCCAGCCCAGCCTGATGAGGATGGGGTGGCAGGAGCTGGACTGCACACAGCCAGGCACGGCAGCAGCAGCAGCAGCAGCAGCAGCAGCAATAAGTATGAGTCAGCAGCTGGCGCAGAACACAGTTGTGTGTGCGTCAGCAGCACAGGGTGCAAGGAAGCTGCGCAGGCAGCGGCACCGTACAGCGGCTGCAGACAGCCTGCTTCACAACAATGGCAATGTGCAGCCACGTCCTGCTGCTGTTGCATGCAGGCACGGTAGCTGGTGCAGGTGTGGGGCCAGCAGTGCTGCTGCTGACGCCGCCACCAAGGCCAGTTCACACCACAACCTTCAAGGGTAGACGTCTCTCCATTAAATTAGCCGGGATCGTCCATATATCATGTTTGTACAGCGTATGATCATGGATTACGCACCTTGATCAGCGCCTCAATGTCCTTCTTTGCACCTTGAAGTTGCTCCACGTTCGCTGCTGCACGCACCACCATCGTGCGGGGCTTGCGCAGAGATCCAGCCCTGCTGCCTGCCTGAGACGCAGCCTTGTATCGAGTCTGTGACAGTTGCATGTTTTATTCCCTCAATGCGGGGTCTGCGGCAAAGAGCTGGGATGGAGGCCAGTAGGACACGAGGATCTGGCTGCACGGCTCAGCTTACCAACGTAAACTAACTAGTGCCCTGTTGTGCACGTTCGACTACTATAGCTTCCAACAAGGCAGTCCAGCTGTGCACTGGACCCAAAAGCCCTAATCAAATGTAATCCGGGTGTAGCATGTTACGTTTGCTGCCGACATCCTTAGGGCGCTTTCCGTTCTAAGCTTCCTCCACTCGTGACGTAATAAGCGTCCCTCGCACACCCAAAACTCGGCATTATCATCCAGTTTCAGCACAACATCGCACAACCTTGCTTCTGCTGCTTTGCTACCTCATCAAAAGCATCACCTGTCCGTAGTTTGCACCAGTGCTGAAGACCACCGATACACCACAACCATACGTAAACAACTGCTGGCCGGCGAAGTCGCAGCAGCTGCAGTTAGCTGCCATGGCCTGGAGGGCGCTAGCAGGCAGCGGCGCATCACCCATCCTCCCCCCTGCAGAGCGGCGGCAGAAGCTGGCAGATGCTGAGCAGCTGTTTGCCAGCAAGTTCCCAAATGTGAGCGTTGCAGCCTCCAGAAACCAAGCAGCAGGCTGCCAGCAGTTCAACGTTGAAGATACACCAGCGTTGGGTGCTTGCGTGTTGCATGCCTGTGTCTCACGCCTGACGGAGTGGCGCGCATTTCAAGCCTGGTGCCCATCAGCAGGCTTTCTGGCGTGTGGCTGGTCCCGTGTCACGAGTGCTTGCTTGATAAAGCTGATGTAAGCAGCGCTGGGCTCATGTTATAAACAGCAGCAGGCAGCCAGCACTGTCACGCAGCAGGGATGCAAAGCGAAGACAAGCAGGGTCACCGGACCCCCTCATGTGTGCTGCATCCGCCCCATATCCCAGATGCGCAATGCGGTGAGGGTGCGCTGCTTTTTGCAATGCTTACAAACCAGGCTGGGCATTGTAGCAGCCGATTGCGCATCCTCATCAACCAGGTGGATGCATCAGCACTTTCAAAACGCTGATGGTAGGGTCCTCAAGACCAGGGGTATGTGTGGTGATGGTGTGATGAGCAACAGCCCACAACACAGCTGCTTGCCCTATCTGCTTGCAAGTCGAGGCAGTGTATAAACCACCCAGGGAGGTAGACCACCCGGACCCTCGCATCCCCACCAGGCAGTGTGCGGGTATCCCCGTACGCTGGACTGCATACCTGGCAGGGCTGGTGTGTTTATGGCCAGCAATCGACGGAGTCCTGCGGGAAGCCACGAGGACAAGTGGAGTGGACAGTGGCTGTGGCTGCCTGTGCTTGTTGGGCAGCTGCCAGCCAGCCAGTCCACAAGCTGAGCAACTAGAGACCTTGAGTAGCCTGGCCCGGAGCTCAGAGTTCAGAAGCAACTGACCAGCTCCAGGCTCAGCAAGCTGCTGGCTGCTCATGTTTGGAAGTATCTGAACCACCTGACTGGCCCCAGCGTCTCACAACATTCAAAAGAAGTGGTGCCGGCTGGCCAAAACGCTGCTGTGTCCGCAGGTTCGCAGCGTGACGGTGCGGGAGGCGCAGCCTTGCTCGAGCAGCAGCCGGGCAGCTACGTGCTGGTGGATGTGCGCAACCAGGATGAGCAGCAGGTGGGGTTTAGGGTTACAGCTGTGCTTATTTCCATTGCACTAGCAGCGCCGGCAGCAAGGGCGGCGGCGGCAGCAGCGGCAGCAGGCTGGGGTGGCAACAGCCGCCGCCAGACAGCCGGGCAGCTACGTGCTGGTGGGTGAGCACAACCACGACCAGCGGCAGATGGGGTGTGGCGGAAAGCGCATAATGTAAGCAGCAGCAGCAGCAGCAGCAGCAGCAGTCGTCAAGCTCGCCACGACATCTCATAAATATATACATTTTCCTATAAGTAAATATGATAAGCGGCTGCACCGCCTCTCTCCGCGCAGGTGTCCATGCTGCAGCCTGGCCAGGCTGGCGCTGTGCTGACTCAGCAGCAATTTGAGCAGCGCAAGGCAGACCTAACAGACCAAACGGCCATCTGCTATTGGTGAGGTGGCCGTATCATGCTTAGCTGCGAGTCATGGGGTGCCTTGCCTTGATCGCCCACACTGTATTTGCCTGATTCTTTGCATCAGGCTGCACCATTAACTCCCTGTGCACTGTGCCGCACAACAGCAGCAGCAGCAGCTTGTGTTCTATAGTCACCTTGCAAACCTGCATCCTCCGCCTGCTTGTCTTGCTCACTGTACCCTGCTCCTGTACTGCTCTTGTACTGCTTATGTACCGCCTCGCAGCACTGTTGGCTACCGGTCAAGCCTGTATGCGCAAGAGCTGCAGCAGCAGGGCATCCAAGCCGCCAACCTCATAGGCGGCGTCTGTGCTTGGGTGAGTGGGGCTGTGCGATGCGATGCAAAGTTCATGCACATGATGTCCGATGTTTCATGAGTGGGGTCATCAACCACCGCGCACGTACACTACCAACGTACTAGGGCAGAGTTTGTGCTTGGGTGAGTGTTGCCAGCAGCATGAGGAAGCGCGGCGCTCATTCGGAAGCGCTATGTGCAATGCTGATGCAGGAGCTGCGTGCTGCATGGGGGTGTGCATGTGAGCTGGAGACAGCTGCAGCAGCAGGGCCACCAGACAGGCCTTGTCACGTCATCGTTGCTGGGGTTGTGTTCCCTCAATTGTGCTGTGCACGCTGTGCTCGATGCGAGTTGTGACATGCTTGCTTGCTCTCTACCCCACATGGCCCTCGTGCATGCTGCGCCGCGCCCCTTCCTGTCACTTGCAGCGCGGCAGGCGACACCAAAGCATGCCACTCAAGTTCCAGCACTTCATGTGTGGCAGTGAGCGCATTGTGGCCACGCCCCTGTGGCGGCTCACACCAGATGTGGGGGTGACTGAATCCCAACATCCCGAGTAAACTACTGTTATAACATCTTCCAACATAACCACACGGTTTCTGTGTGTGCCTGGTCTGTCTGCGGTCAGACGCAGGAGGGGCTGCCGCTGGCTGCTGCAGCAGCGGACGGCGGCACCGTGCAAACCAACAAGGTGTGAGCAGCGAGTCACGTCGTGGCGGGCGCGGCAGTTGCGTGCAGCAGTTGCGTGTGACCCCAGCACTGCCACTGGGATGGTGCGTGTGGTGTTGAGACGCTGGTGTCACAATGCACGCAAGTGCTGCGTTCATACATGCGCGGGACATGCAGTTTGCCCAAGAAGTTGTGGGATCGGAAGGTGCTGTCGTGCCCGCTGCATGGGGGCGGCAAGATGCCTAGATGCCGCGCAGCAGCCTGTCGAGCTGAGCTGAGCATGGGTCACGTCGCCATCTGAGATGGTATGAGCCACCCAAAACAAGCACGATGTCACACGCGACAAGTGCCTATCCACCTACAGCAGACTGCAGTGTGCGGCCAATTGGCGAGCCGAGCTTGCATGCGTGCGCCTGGAGCAGCAGGAGACGGGCTCTGCTGTTGTCGCATGTGTTCCTTGCGTGCCCAAGTGCTGCTGCATGCGACCAGCGCCTCTGCGCAATCGTGCTAGTGATGCTGAGGCATCATTGTTGAGCCCTTGTCGTCGAAGTGTGTACCTTCCCAACGTGGTGTGGGCAAGCAGACCTGTGCAGTCGTCTTTGAACACTCGACGTAGAAACCTGTCTGTTATGTATCCAATGTGAGTCACACATTGCCGCGAAGTTGTGTTCCACCGTCGTCACAGCCACGGCTGCACAACGATTCCCGTGCTGCTTGCAGGTGCACACGTATGCGGCGCGCTGGGCGTTCCACGGCGAAGGCTACCAGCCTGTGTACTACGCCAACGCGTATGTCAGGTGGGTTCAGGGTGGGTCTGCCTGCCCCACCAGGCCCGCCGCAAGGGTGTGCAGCCTGATGCGGCACCTAAGTTGCACGGCAACCCACTTGCCAAACATTTCCTGCAGTAAGATGATCCCAGACACAGTTGTGTTGTACTTGCAAGAGCAGTGCCACGCGGTGTGCCTGCAAGCCCTCCCAGCCTGGGCTCCAAGCCTCGGATCTGCAACGCGACTTGCGTGCCTGCAACGCACGGGTAGCCATTTGGCACTACCGTCCCCCGGGCGCCTGCAAGGTGGCGCAGGAGCGCACCTACAGCCATCGCTTGCAGGCACGCCTGCCTCACTGCTCTCCTCACGTTAGGCAAGCCATGTCGATCGACTGACCGGCAAGGAGCTGAACATTGTACAGCTGCCTGCAGGGTGGTGTCGGCTTGCTTGCATGCGCAGCTCTGCACAGTGGGGGTCGGGTGGCGCTGCCTCGGTTTCCGGCTGGGCTGGAGTGCTGCTGCTCATAATAATAATAATAATAATAATATGATGATAATAATAATAATAAATAATATAATAATGATAATAATAATAATAATAATAATAATGATAATAATAATAATAAGCTAGGCTGGAGGGCTGCTGCTCATAACATGTTGGGCGGCTGCCTGCAGGATGCATTCGGCTGCTTGCAAATTTATTGCTTGCTTACATATTCATTATAGTTAGTGCCGTGCGGTCGCATGCAGGATGGCCCAGGATGGGCTCAGCAAGCTGGGACGGCGGCTGTTTGGCAGCGGCTCCGGCAGCGGCACCAGCAGCAGCAGCAGCAGCAGCAGCAGCAGCTGAACTTCAGCACTGGTGTTCAGCAGCTGAGCTTCAGCAGCGGCTCCAGCAGCGGCACCAGCAGCAGCAGCTGAACTCCAGCAGCGGCACCAGCAGCAGCAGCTGAGCTTCAGCACTGGTGTTCAGCAGCTGAGCTCCAGCAGCGGCTCCAGCAGCAGCAGCAGCAGCAGCAGCAGCAGCAGCAGCAGCAGCAGCAGCAGCAGCTGAACTTCAGCACTGGTGTTCAGCAGCTTGGATTCAGCAGCGGCTCCAGCAGCAACAGCAGTAGCAGTTGAGCTTCAGCACTGGTGTTCAGTGCCCTCGGCCCCACTTGAGCTGCTGCTCAGCTTCCCTCGGCAGGGGCACCCGCCGCCGCCGCCGGCCGCAGCAGCAGCAGCAGCAGCAGCAACAGCAGCAGCAGCAGCAGCAGCAGAAGATGAACTTCAGCAACAAGTGTTACTTATGTTCGGTGCTCTTGGCCCCTTATAAGCTGCTGCTCAGCTTCCTCGGCAGGGACACCAGCGGACGTGACTGCCTTGGTGTTTAGCGCGCTGGTGTTGTGCGTTGACTGGGAGTGCAGCTGGTGTGTGTTGGGATGCAGACTGGAGCAGCGGGCATGCGCCGCGCTCATGCCAGCATGTGATGGTTGTGTGAAACGCAGCAGTGCTTATATGATTGCATAATGTTCCACTCATCACCACACACAGCACAGCTGCAAGCAAGCGGATGGCATTGGTGTTTACCACGGTTTAAGTAGCACACATGCCACGCTTGGCGTTCTGCTTCCGAGCTTGGCAGTTTCAAGCACTGCTGCAAGTAGCAGGTGTGCTGCATTTGGAGCAGCAGGAGCGCTTAGCTGGAGTTGGGTAGCAGCATTGCAGCAATCCTGAATCGGCTGAAGCATGACAGCGGCTGCTAGCAGTGTTTGTGGCGATAATGAGCTGCTTCAGCATTCAAGCATTCAGATTTGGAAGGTTATGCGAGCAAGGGATGACGTGATTACTGTGCAATGTCATTTACTCATCATAGCGCATGCCTCTCCAGGCCTGCTTCTGCTGTTGTGAAACCGTACACGCCGAACATGTCAACAATTTTTGTGTTGAAAGCACGATGCGAAACTTTTCACGCTGAGAGCCACTGGTGTGGCCGTCAGCACGCGCATAGCTCGGGGCCTGAGCTTCAGTTGAGCTTTAAAAACGTCCGCACTGCATCACTGGTCTTAGATCTGTCGCTGGCGCTACGCAGCCCTTTGAAGCATGCTCACCTAATCCAGCCCACTCGTCCATTTGGCACTCCAGGCAGGGAGCGCTGCGCACGGAGCATCAAAGCATGCAGACCATGCACAGTGGATAGGGGGGCCAAATGGCATGCAGCACCACGCGGAGCAGGAGGACAGCGCTGCCTTTTGGCGGGCATGGCTCAGTGCAAACCTGAAAGGATCGCAACTGGAGGAGCAACAGCGGCAGCTGGATCAGGACTCAGCAGCAGGAGGAGTTCCATCAGTGTTGTCGAACCATATCAGGTGCGTACTGCTGCTTTATGGCGCAGCTGCTGCCAATGATGATTGGTCAGGGTGACCAGTTGCTTTGCTGCCCGCCCTGCTGCTGATGTGCCCCAACATCAGCAGCAGCAAGTGCGGCAGTTACACAACGAAGCTGGCCTGTCAACTTAATGATCACCCAATACCAATGCCAACATGCTGGGCGCAAGTGGCACAGCTGGGCAATCATATTTTGCATCACAGCATGCGTAACCGCCACAGAAGCAATCGCCGCGCGTACCACATCATTTCAACCCTTCTCAACACTTGCGGGACCGTCAGTGCATCATTCCTACTCAGCATTTGCCGCCGCTGTGGTGCTGCTGGCTGTGTGCTTGGACGCGCTGACGCCTGCCGACTCCTGCCCGCACCCGCTGCGCCCCCGCAGTGATGCGCCCGTGCTTCAGCAGCAGCTGCCCCATCACACGGCCCCTGAGCCGCAGGCCGACACAGACGCAGCATCAGGCCTCCTGCAGCTACTACAGGCCGGAGGAGCACAGCAGCAGCAGCAGCAGCAGCAGCAGCAGCAGCAATCACAGGTCACCTTGCCAGTTGCGCCGCTGGTGCAGTCGGCAGCAGCGCTGCCACATGCGCACTGGGGCGCCGTCACAACCAGCAGCAGCGCTGCCGCGCAACACCAACACCAGCAGCAGCACATCACAGCAGTACCCGCCGCGGCAGCAGCAGCAGCAGCTCCTGAGCCACCTTCGCTGCTGTTGTCTCAGCTGCCACTGCCGACCCCCCTGCAGGCGCAACTGCCGCAGCAGCAGCAGCAGCAGCAGCAGCGGCTCGCATCGCCGCCAGCCCTGCCGCCACTGCCGGCTCTGCAGCAACCACCACAGCCGCAAGCACAGCAGCAGCGGCAGCAGCAGCAGCAGGGCGGTGTGCCGAGTGTGCAGGGCTTCATGCACCCGCTGTTGCAGCATTACAATGCGCCCGGCTCGCGGTACGGGCTGGCGGCAGGCGGCGCAGCCGGGGCTGGGGGTGAGCACACGCAGTCCGACTCAGGTGCGGTGTGCTGCTGCCTCTGTGTGGGGTGTGTGCCGACTGGCATCACTGCTCAACGATTGTTCAACGTACTTGTCGGTTGCTAGTACACACTGTCACACATGCAGCGACGCGGCACGGACTCCTCGGCGTCTATCATCAGGCTGTCGTGTGAACGGCACTCGCACACCACAAGTGTCTGCCGTCAGGCGTAACAACACTGGCAGGTGTAGGTTTCAGGGTGAGGCCACAGGCTGTCAAGCAGCGAGTGGCTCAGGTGCGGGGTGCTGCTGCGTCTACGGCGGTGCTGTCATCTTGCTCAGCGTCCAACACAGCGTTGGTGGCGGCCAGGTTGGCGCGCGGCGTGGCGCGTGCTCTGTTGCCACTGCGGAGCTGGTCTGCTGTGAGTGCAGAGCTGGTGTGGTATCATTGCAGAGCTGTTTGGTGTCATGCAGAGCTGGTTGGGCATCATTGCAGAGCTGGTCTGCTGTGAGTGCAGAGCTGGTTGGGCATCATTGCAGAGCTGGTCTGCTGTGAGTGCAGAGCTGGTGTGGTATCATTGCAGAGCTGGTCTGCTGTGAGTGCAGAGCTGGTTGGGCATCATTGCAGAGCTGGTCTGCTGTGAGTGCAGAGCTGACGGTCAGGGCTGCGGCACGCCTGGCGCTCGCGCATACGACCTTCTCACCTGCTCCACGACACGTTTGCCAAAAGAGCGGGCATGTCAGTGAGCAGCTGCTGCACAGTTCTATGGCTGGTGTACGGCCGGTGTCTGTGAACAGCAGGTGTTTGGTCGATCTGCTGTGCACCGACACGCCTGCTCTGTTTGTTGCTGTGTGTGTTGGGTTAGGGAGAAGGGGTGGGCAACTGGGGCAGCGGACGGTGCAGGCCTTTCCAGCCACACACGTGCTGCTGCCTTTGCGGCTGCACCCAAGGGCTGGGTGATTAGAGGCATGTGCTTCGGTTGCTTTGCTGGCTTCTTGCAGAGCTGGGTGATCGCTGGGGTTGCAGTTTCCTGGTGGCGTAGCCTTCTTTTGCAGCCTGGGTATCCCAGGACTGCTGCATGCTTGGAGGTGTGGCCTCCACTTTCCAGGAAAAAACATGTCAAGCATTCTGGCACGTGCTCTGGTGATGCTTCATCTTGCTGCTGCAACAGAGCTGGGCGAGGGCCAGGGCTACTGCAGCTCGGAGGTGGTGCCTTGCATTGTATGGCTGTGCCTTGCTGCTGCTGCTGCGCTGCTGCTGCTGCTGCCGCTGCTGCTGCGCTGCTGCTGCTGCTGCCGCCCTCAGAGCTGGGCAGGGCCAGGGCTGCTGCGTGCTGGGGGGCGTGGCCTTCACCGCTGCTGAAAGGTCTTAACCAATCACTGATGGACTTGCCGCTGTTTGGCTGTTCCTTGCTGCTGCTGCTGCTGCTGCTGCAGAGCTGGGCGAGGGCCAGGGCTGCTGCGTGCTGGGGGCGTGGCCTTCACGCGCACCAAGGAGAAAACCGCCTGGCGCAGCAGCGCTTCCGCGCCAAGCAGAAGAACATGGTGGCCACGCTGAAGACGCGCCTGGCGGAGCTGGAGGAGCTGGTGGGTTTTCCGTATGAAGGGTTTTGTGGTGTAGGGTTTTAGTTGCTGGGGTTGAGGTTTAGGAAGGGTCAGATTTGCGCCAAGCAGAAGAACATGGTGGGCACACCAAGACGCAGCTGGGTCAGCCGGGTCAGCTGGAAGGCCCGCTTGTTTTTGTAAAGTGCAGTGGTGCAGGGTTGCAGCCGCTAGGTTTGGGGGTTCAGGAAACTGACGACCCGACCTGCAGCTGAGTTTGCTGCTGAAGCCTCTTCCATGGGACCGCCTGCGTGGTGCTGTGTGGCACCTGCAATGGAATGTGCGCTGCCATCAACGGACTGCATCTGGTTGGGGTGTGTGCTGACCCCAAAACTCACAACTCAGAACTCAAAACTCAAAACTCAAAACTGGGTCAGCACACACCCTAAACTTGTACCTGCCAGGAGACAGCCTGCATGGTACTTTTTTTTGGCTCCTGCACTCCACCATGCGCTGCCATCACCTGCTGCTGCTGCTGCTGCTGGTGCTGCAGGCCGCTCGCCAGACACACGAGGTGGAAGCTGCGCACACCGAGAACGCGCTGCTGCGGCGCGTGGTGGCGGACCAGCAGAGCATGCTGCGCAACGCTCTGTCCCGCGGCATGTCCACGGCAGCAGCAGCAGCAGCAGCGGGGCCAGGCCTGGTGCAGCAGCAGCAGCAGCAGCAGCGGGAGCAGGCGCCAAGGGTGGGTGTGAGGCAGCAGTGCGCGCGCGGCAGCAGCGGCAGCAGCAGCAGCTGCTGGAGCTGCAGGCTACCATCGTTGACCTGGAGTGCAAGGCCGCTGCTGTCGGCCACTGCAGCAGCCATGCGCTGGACGGCGTCTGTGGTGCGGGGCCGTGCGCAGCAGCAGCAGCGGCAGCAGGGTGGCGTGTGGTGCCGGCGGCGGCGCGGATCAGGCACCAGCGACAGCAGCAGCAGCAGCAGCAGCAGCAGCAGCAGCAGCAGCAGCAGCAGACGCGAACACAGGGCCAGCAGCAGTACACGGTGTAGGAGTGCTGCAGACTCACCGGCAACCACAGCAGCAGCAGCAGCAGCCGCACCAAGTCGACAATGGCACTGAAGCGCACGGCGGGCTTGCAGCAGCAGCAGCAGCAGCAGCAGCAGCGGCAACAGCATCAGCAGCTGGCAATGGGACAGCGTCATGCGACTACACACGTGTGCAGTCACCACTGCTGCCGCTTCCTAGGCCGCTCACTGGGCTCCATTTGCAGGTTCAGCTCTGGAACAGCAGTTGCAGCAGCAGCAGCAGCAGCGGCAGCAGCAGCAGCATGGCGTGTTAGTCAAGCAGGAAGAGGGAATGGAGTTGCTAGGGAGCATGCCAGGCAGCACAATCCTGCAGAGTGCTGCTGCTGCACCTGCTGCTGCTGCTGCTGGCGTTTTGCCGTCGCTGGCGGAGCTGTTGGCTGCTCAAAGCGGCACAGCAGCGGCAGCAGCACTAGCAGCAGCAGCAGCGGCACCACCACCAGCAGCAGCAGCAGCAGCAGCAGCAGCAGCAGCAGCAGCGGCAGCAGAACCACCAGCAGCAGTGCAAGGTGCAGAGCATGCACAGCTTGCTGCCTACATGGCTTTGCCGCAACAGCAGCAGCAGCAGCAGCAGCAGCAGAATGGCATTTGTCATGATTCATGCGATGCAGATGACCAAACACGAGGCATGAAACGGCAGCGAACAGATCAGCCAGACGTGTCGCAGCAGGAGCAGCAGGAAGAGGAGCAGTGGCAACAGTTAATGGACATGCAGCAGCAGCAGCAGCAGCCAGCAGCCAGCAGCAGCAGCAGCCAGCAGCAGCAATTAGCTTCTTTGACAGGTGCACAGCAGCAGCAGCAGCCACCCGGCGTGCAGCAGCATTTTCCTGCCCTCGTAGATGCACAGCAGCAGCAGCAGCAGCAGCAGCAGCAGCAGCAGGGTGTGCTCCCGCCGGGTGCCTCGGCTCTGTTGGGGCAACCGGGCGTAGTGCAGGCGCTGCTGCAGCTGCTGCAGCAAGCTGGGGTGCAGCCTGGCGGGACTCTGCCTGCTGCCCCACCAGCTGCTGCTGCTGCCGCTGCTGCTGCTGCTGCTCAGTCGGGGGTGAGTCTAGCTGATGCCGTGTTTGGCACGCCGGGTGCCGTTTCCGTCGGGCAGGCGGGAGCGCTGCAGGCGGAAGCCGGCCCGGCTGCTGCTGCCGCTGCTTCTGCTGCATTGCCTTGGATGGATTGGTCTGCTCAGCAGGCCAGCTCACAGCAGCCTCACCCGCAGCAGCAGCAGCAGCAGCGTGAGGAGTTGCCAGCAGCAGCACCTGCGCAGCTGCTTGCTCAGCCGCAGCTTGGGCATGATGCTGCCGCGGCGGCAGCAGCAGCAGCAGCAGCAGCAGCGGCAGTGCCAGGGCAGCATGCAGCCGCTGCTGCCATCCCTGCAGCGCCAAGGGAAGCCGCTGCTGTTGCTGCTGCTGCTGCTGCTGCTGCTGCTGCTGCTGCTACGTGCGCAGGCGCTAGCAACGCCAGCGGCGCTGGCGAGCTGGGGTGGGGCTGCCGTGGCTGAAAGTGCCTCGCCTGATGGGGCCAAGCGTTGCGGCTTGCGGCTGTCCCCAACTTGGCAGCCCTGCTGACTCGAGGTTGTGTGTTGGTGCCTGCATGTAACGTGCGGGTGTGGAACAGCACAGCACTTCTTTTCCGTATGAGTCATACTCTGTTGCATGCGGCACGTTCCAACCACTGGCACCTGCCGGCCTGAGTTGCTGCTCCCGCCCCTACGACGGCTGTAGGCCGCTGCTGGCGCTGGTTGTGCAGAGGGCCTGCAGCTTGTCTTCTGGCGTGTCCATGAAAGCCGACGGTGCTGCGATCATAGCTGCCAGCCGTGGAGAGGGCTCCGCAGCGGCAGCGGCCACGGCAAGCAGGGCATGCAGCCGTGGTGTGCGTGACGTGCGGCGTTGTTTCTGGCCAGATATTTAGTTATTTTTTTTAATTTGATCACTGTGCGACAAGATGGCGCTTGCTGGATTGGGTGGCCTGCTGAAGGTTGGGCTGTGTGCTGGTGCAGCATCGTGCGGGGTGTGCACGCTGGCACAGCAGCGCAGGGGCGACCGGTGTGTGGGAGGATTGCCGCGTGGCATCGCCGTGGGCTGCCGCATGTGCAAGAGTGCTTGATGGCAGTCTGATGAACGGCAACGTGTGTGGGGTGTGTTTCGGTCCGGAGGTGTCCAGGCACTGCATCACACTCGTGTCGGTTCAGTGGTGGGCCTGTGGCGCCCCTCAGCCCAGCACTGCATCTGGGCAGGGATGTGCACACACTCCCTGTGGCGCTGTTCAGGGATGCAGCGGTGCACGTCACTGCCGCTGGGCAGGGTTTAGGGTTTAGGGTTTAGGTTTAGGGCTGGGCAGGGACGTGCACACACCACCTGTGGCGCTGTTCAGGGATGCAGAGGTGCACGTCACTGAAGGGGTTGTGTTTGCATATGCTGTGCTGTTGGCTGTGAGAAGGAATCTCAGTACATCAGTGCAGGAAGGACCGCACGGCCACCCGTACTGGGCTTGGTGTGTGTGTCCGTCAGTTTTTGAGGTGTGCTGCTTTGGCATTTGTTTGCATAATTTTGGTGTGCTGCTAAGACGAGCAGCAGCAGCAGCAGCAGCAGCAGCAGCAGCAGCAGCAGACTTGACACGCAGGCCACGGTGGGGCACAGCTCTGCTTGTGGTCGCACATGGCTGCTGCTTGGGCTGGTTGGACTGGTGCCGTGCCAAGGGGTTAGGGACGTCCAAAACCCTACAGCATGTTGAGTGGGCTTTGCTGTGGACTATGAGAAGCTGCAGCAGGCGCTGTGTGTAGCGGTTTCAAGCACTTACCAAATTCGTGCAGCTGTGTTGGCTGTAAGCGTGGCGTGTTCACTGGTGGTGGTGCCGTGGTGGTTTCAGCTTGGCTTTTTGCTTGGTGGGTGATTGAGCACTGCACACCTTGGCGAAGTAGCTGGTGCACTGCACTGCGTTGTGACACCAGTAGGATGACCTGTGTGCAAGCACTGTCCACAAAGTCCGGGCGGCTAATCACAGGCTTGCTGGCTTATCAGCACCCACCAAATGGCTGGCCAGCTGGCCAGCTGGCTGGCTGGCTGCGAATTTGTTGGTGCTGCTGATGACTTGTGTGCGCTGCACACTGCGCTGTTTATGATGGCAGCCACGGCATACCTACACGTGTGCTTTTGTCGTGGAGCAGGTCTGGCTGGCTCACTAGGTTGCCGCCGCTGTACTGCAGGTGCTGCTGCATGCATCGTCAGCAACACCATGTGCTACTGGGCGGGCCAGCAGGCAAGCAGATGCGGCCACGGTTTGTCCATTGCTCACATCCGTACACTCATTCCTGGTGTCACAACAACAGCTGGCCACCGCCGCAGCTCACCGCGCGAGCCACGGCGGGCTGTTACGGTAGTGCAGTCTGAACTGCTGCACTGCCACTGTGTGGCTGTGGCGGTGCAGTCGCCGCACGGCAGTGTGCTTGTTCTTGTGCTCTGTATATGCGTAATGCTTATTAACTGCATAATAGCTCTGTATATGCATGATCAGGATGGTGCTGTGGGTAGCTCTGGGTGTACTGGTGTGTCAGGCAAGTCTGGAACGGCTGCGCATGCGAGTCAACTGAATTCAGGGGGCTTGAAATGGGCTCGAGTGCACTGCCAGTCGCTGGCAGCAAGGTGGTTTGCGTTTGTAGCTAGAGCCAGCTACAGCAATTTTTGACAACGGTTGTGCTTGGTGCTGGGGGTGGACGTGTCACTGTTGGATGAGCTGGTCTTGAACATATGTTCATGCATGTCTTTTATTCAAGCAGTTGGTTGGGGATCACAATCGTGTGTGACACAGTGCTGGTTAGTTATTAATATGTATAATGCTTGTGTCACAGCTCTTTGGTTGGGCTGCGGCAGAGCTGGAACCTGCAGAGCTGGAACCTGCTGCTGTGATTATCACTTGAGTGGAAGTCAGCCGTTGTTGATTGCATTGCAAACTTGCCAGGAAGTGTAGGGCAGAAAAAGCAACGTGAGAGTGTGGTGTTAATCACAGTACTCGCCCATCTTATCAACGTACGTCAGGCAAGCCATCATGTGACTGAGAAACATGCTGCAGACTGCATGCAGCACCTCAGCAATGCTTAACTAAACCTCACCATTCAATACTCACTAGGGCTTGAATCCAAGCTCATTGCAGAGATCTCTCACCATTCATTATGCTTGTTAGTAAAAAATTTAAACTTGATTGGAGCCTTTGTGAATCGCTGCAGAGGCGAAAAGGTCGAAATGAGCCTAGCACACCACAGCACACTGCGCAGGGCCGCCTTCTCGAGCACCAAATCCCGCAAGTTATTCGTTTCTTGTGCTAGCGCTCGTCAGCATGCGCGATCGCAGCCAGCGCAGCAGCAGGAACAGCAGCATCCGCAGCAGCAGCACACCAGGCGTGCCCTGCTGTCGCAGTCTGCAGCAGCAGCTGCTGGAGTGCTGCTGCTTCGTGCGCCAGGAGCGTCTGCTGCAGGGCCTCTCGATAACATTGCCAGGCAGCTGACGCGGCCAGACATCACACCACTTGAGGTCCGGCAGCAGCAGTGACGCATGTCCTGCAAACGCAGGACTACTGCAGCCCAATGATCCTGTGCCTTGCAGGACTGCTGCAGCAGTAAGCACGTAAACGTCCCGCGTCTCACCGCTGCCAAACAGAGTCACGCGTCAATGCCCCTTTGAAACAGCAAGCAGACATTCGAAGTACATGTACAGCTGCTGTGACACGGCCAGGGCGTCCTGCAAGGCATGCAGCTGCACCGCAGCTCAGCCAAGTTCAGAAGCAACAGAGGGACACAGGATTGAAGACCCGGCACCTGCCAATTGTAGCAAGGGCCCAACCAGCGCTGCACAAGCGCAGCCGCATCAGCAGATACGGCCAACCTGCAGTGCTGTCTCATCAGGAGGCTCCCGCCAACACCACGCTGTGCCCTGTGCCCTGCGCCCTGCCGCTCACACAGGCTGCCGTCGCGCTGCTAGACGCGCGCGCCACGCTGCGCGACATGGCACCCCTGGTGCAGTCGGCGGCAGACAGCCGGGAGCGCTTCCAGGGCCGCAAGCTGTGGCCGGCATACGCCAAGTGGCTGCGGCCTGTGGGGCCGTCTGCACCCGTAGCTGCTGCCATAATTGCAGGTGAGCGTGACGCTGCAGCGGCTTCAGAAGCAGCAGCTGTGTAAGTTAGTGTGCTGCAGGTGCTTGCGCACACGTGGCTGCTGCCATAACTGCAGGTGGGGTGTGGCTGCTGGTTGCCTTGTGCCTGTTCTGGTCACTGTAGCACTTCGAGCAGCAGTCATTCCATTAAATGAGTGCTGCGACTTACATCCTGAAGATGTCACCACTATTATGCCCCCGGCCTTGGACAGGTAAGCCGTCTCAGTGCTGGAAGTCTTGGCTTTGCAAAGCAGGCACAGCACCTGCACAGAAGCAACGCAATGCTCAGGGTATGGCAGATCACCGGTGTGGGTCATGGCGTGTGTTTTGTTGTGCCGAGCTTCACCGGTTCCCTCCTGCAGGCACCGACCCCGACACAGAAGCCATGCTGTCATCGCTGTGTGGCGGCCTTTGAACAACACTGCCTGCTGCTCACCACCAACGTGTCGCTCTCTTCCTGCTGCGCCCCGGGCAATGCGCAGGCACCGACACGGAGGCCACGCTGTCGTCGCAGTACGGCGGCACGGGCGGCAGCAGCACCGCCGCGGATGCGGTGTACGTGGCGCTGGGGCGCGTGCTGACCATCAGCGGGCGCACCATCAGGGACGAGGCGCAGGTGGGTCGCAGCCTGCAGGCCTTGACAGTTTCCGTGCAAATGCTTGTTGCTGTCGCTGCTGCTGACGCCCTGCAGGACATGCGCCTGGTCATGATTGCTGAGACGACGCTCGACTCGCTCACCAAGGAGGAGGAGCTGCCACACAAACTGCATCAGGGTGTGCTGCTGCTGCTGCTGCCTGCAGCGGCCGCCCTGCTTCCTCCACAGGGCGACCATCTGCTACCATGACTGCAAAGCCTGCAATAATCATCATCAATCAACCAGCCCGCAATGATTTGTGATTGGGTGACATCCCAATACCATCTTGATGCCGTCTATCACGATGCTGTTGTTACTCACTTGCTGCTGCTTGCTGCTGCTGCTGGCTAATCCAGTACCATATGTTGCCGTCTGTCACAATACGGTTGTGCCTCACCTGCTGCTGCTGCTGCTGCTGCTGCTGCTGCTGCTGCAGGTGGACCCTCAGCTAACCAAGGGCGCCGAGGCAGCCATTGACGCGCTCGTAAGGAAGCTGCCGACAGACCTGGTGGAGCAGGCGCAGCAGTACAGGGTGGCACGCGCCAGCGGCAAGCCCTGAAGCTTGCCCCCACCCCAACATCCAGACCCCAAGTTTTGGGCTCCTACTGTGTGTGTGTTGTTGCTGCTTCATGCCTTGGTCAACTTGGATGTGATGCGTCGGCTTTGAGCTAGTGTGGGAAGAAACAGTTCAGGGATTCCCGTGCCACCGGCCTGGCCTCGACCATGCACGTTGGACATTTGTTCTGCCCAGCGTCATGTCTGGCACCTGTGGCAGTCTTGGTGCCTGCCAGGCCCAGTGGGCTGGCTGCCAGTTGTCACATCGGATGGCCTGTATTAAAGGGCTTTCAACGTGCATGTACTTAGCTTTGTATGATCGTGAGGGAGGCCCGGTGACTGTACTTTGCTGTTTCCCTTCTGCTCCAGAGAAGTGCTGCTGCTTGTTGCATGTACTGGATGGCGAGCACATCAAGCACTTCAACATCAGCTGTGTCCAGCTGCAACTGCTCACCATGTGAAGAAGAAGAAACATTCTAGCATAAATGAATGGGTAATATGATGATGATGATTCTAGCATGAAAAGGCAAGCAACAAAGCAATCAAGAAAGCAGAGTCTCAATTTGGAAGTTAAATGGGTAACTTCGCCCGTTTGGGGAGCCAATGCCAGGCTCCCCAAAGAGCAAAACAAAAGCAAGCCAGAAAAGAAAAAAGGACAAAGCCACCCTCACTACATATCATCCTGAAAACCTGATGTGGTGCGTAGATCACCTACTAGTAGGTGGTCACTACCTAGTAGGACCTACAAAGCTGCCCCGATTCAACCAGCAACAACTCAGTCCATCACGTGCGTGGCTGCACAATCACCTGCACCAAGGCACATCTCTCGGAAGCAACTACGCACAACTTTACGGCTGGTTTGACCCATACTCATAACCGGGTCAGTGTCAATAGCTTACATAGTAGCACTAAACGTTGGGTCAGGCACTTTGTAAAACGAAACGAAACGTTTGACGTACATTTAAAACACTTCAGTGTGAAACGTGGCTGCTAAACGCCAGCTGCAGTGGGACTTGGACGTTTAATGGAACCACCCTTTGTGATTCACCGCAGTGTCCCCTGCGGGTGATGAGGCGCTTCAAAGCACGTGTTCGATGTATAAGCTGTCACGTTATCAGCATAATGTTCTATATCACTGCAACGATGGGAGGCAAGAAGGCCGCCGAGCAGTTGCTATTGCCCGCGCAGGTGTTACTGCGCGGTGTGCCGACACAGGTGGTCCGTGACCAGCAACGATGACGCAAATCGCCGTGTCCTTTAAGTCAGCAATCGTCCTGGTGTCACCATCCATGCCCAGCAAACGTGTAGGATCAGGATATCATGTCCTGGACATGTCCTACAGCTCATTACAGGTTCAGCCTGCAGCTGCTGCAGGAGTGCTGCAGACTTCTGTGAGGTCGGCCAACAGACGGTGGTGAACAGATCAGTACTTCAGATACAGTACTATATCGTATAGCGCAAACATAAAATTCCAGGAAGGCCAGGGATGATGTGTATTTGCATGTACAGTACATGCACAAGTACTGTACATGACGTTTCGACAGCGTTTCAAAGAGGTGCCTGCCTGATCACTGTGAAACGAAATGCGTTTCAAAACGAAACGTTTCGTTTTATTTGAAACGTTTAGTGCTACTATGATAGCTTATATTGATCGAGCTATAGGCTCTGTTGTGTGCACGTGGTGTTGTGTATGACACGCACAATGTATGAGGCGCTCATCAAGCCGGTATTGTGGTTTTTGACATGGTGTTGGCTGGGCTGTTCCCTCATTATGCGGCTTGGATCAGGCGTCTTGTTTGGAGCCGCTCTCTGAGCTATTGAGGTTCTGGTGTTGTTGCTGTTTTTCCTCTCACCAAAAGACTACAAATATAGACTCCTATATTGGGGCGGCTGACACTGCGTGTCGGCGGGGGTGTGCGGCCGCCGCACTGCGGCGTGCAGCTGAACTGTAGCACACCAAGGGGGTGTGGGGGTTCACTCCTCCGCTGTTTTTGGTCCGGTGCTGGGCACCTCTTAGATAGAAGCGTTTGGCGTGTCTTGCTGGTGGCAGCAGTGCTGTAGGCCCCGGCAATCAGGTTCGCCTGACTGCTGTGTATGGCCAGCTAGTAAGGTTACGCCCCCCCTTAAAAATAACTACGCACAAGGTTTGCTGTTACATGCGAGTGACTACACGGGCACATAAAAAGCTGCTGGCTGTGTCCTTGCTGCCCCCCCGACTGTGAGCCTCACAGGCTGTTCGTAGCTGCGGTGGGGCGCGGGGCCGATGGCGCTGATGCTATGGCTTGAATGAATAATATGACGACGCTGTTCGTAGCTGCTGGCCAAAGCAGCTGCCATATGGAGGGGTAGGGTGACACTGTGGGCTTGCCTTTTTATGCTAGAGTGCTGCTGTTTCTTCACATGGCACTGTCACTCATGGGCAGGGCATGCTGCCACACCGTCATACGGTACCACCCGGCGCAGATCGGTCGAGACCAGTGTCAGTACTGGGCTTAAGTAAGGCTTTAGCTGGGGTTGGCCGTGCAAAGCTGTGCCTATCATATTCTCATCATCATCATCAGCTTGCCTTGAGGTTCCAAACGTGCAACTTACAGTAGAGTTATCAGACACAACACATAGCCAGAGTCAACTGCTGAACATGTGCAACTGCCATGCCCACATTTGGTCACATGTGTACATCTAATATTTGTGCCAAATTCAGTAATTGTGCCACATACCGTCCTTATCATCATCATCATCATCATCATCATCATCATCATCACATTACCCAATCAAGCCATAGCATCATTAAGTGATTGTGCCACAGACCATCTGTGTGACACTGGCAACATTGTGCCCCATCATGTAAAGCAGCAGCACTGTAGCCTAGCAGCATATGATATACTTCATTTACGCAGATGCTGCCAATGCCAGACTTGGCAACAAGCAGTGCAGGAAGAAAACGTCAGCAGTGCAGCCCAGCACGCCTTGGCCGCCACAGCAGCTCACCGAGACAAGGCTGCTTGTCAGCTGCACATGCAGCTCATGCATGAGCAGCCCTCAACCATGCTACAAGCACACACAATACGAGCTGGTACTAGAACGTACTGACACCGCCGCCAAATGTCAGGTTGTACAAGGTGCCCAGCCTCAAGCGGAACACACTGCAGTGCTGTGCATGCACTAGTGCTGCCGCTGCTGCAGCTGCTGCCGTTGCTTTTGTCGCTGCTGCTGCTGTTGTTGCTCCAGCTGCCTCTCACACCAGGCCCAGCAGCTGCCTCAGCAGCGTCACCTGATCAGCATCCAACACACCCACACCGCTGCTGCTGCTGCTGGCTGCTGCTTCCATTTCCACCACCGCTGTTGCTGCTGCTGGCGCCGCCACGATAAGCTGCTGCACTAGTGCCTGCTGTGAGGGTGTCAGCGGGCCGCACACCTCCTGCGTCCACGTCAGCAGCTGCTGCAGGTGCTGCAAGGCATGTGCCGGCAGAGCGTCCGTACCCAGTACCACCACCTGATCCGCTGACTCGCCACCCTCGCTTGTTGTCGTGACTACACCTTCAGCTGCTGCGTCCGCAGCACTTCAGCAGTGGAGTCTGCGGGTGCTCCTGCATCAGTGCTTGCCCCGCCGACGGTGCCGACGCCTCTGCCACTGAATGGGCTGGCCTGCCTCGTTCGCTGGTCCTTCTACCTGTTCTGCTGCTGCTGCTGCTGCTGCTGCAGCATCCGCCAGTGATCCCGCTGACACTACCTCTGCTGCCCGTGCTGACATGTCCAACGCGTCAGCTGCTGCACGCCCCGCTGCCCGTGCAGCCACAGCAACCTCCTCTGCAGCTGAGGCCACCCCTGCTGCCTCTGCAGCTACCTCAGCCGCAGCGGTGGTGAGCTTTGTTGCTGCATCTGCATCTGCATCTGCTGCTGCTGGTGGTGCTGCTGGGTGCAGGCGCGCCCTGTTCTTGGCCCATGCCTGTTCCTTCACTGGCAGGAGGTGTGGTTGCCTGCTCACTACCAACGGCACGGCGGCTGCTACCGCCCACGTTGTGCTGAGCATCACCTCCAGCATCCGGATCAGCTGAGAAGGCAGGCTGTGCCTCGGCTGCTGCTGCAGCATCAAAATGTGACATCGTCTGCCATTGCTGCTCCTGCTGCTGGTGCTGGCTGCTGCTGGCTGCAACGTGGCATCTGCAGGTGGCTTTGCTGGCCACTGCTGCTGCTGCTGTGTGGCATCCGCAGGTGACCCTGATCTTGAGGAGGAGGCAACAAAGTCAAAGTCGTCGCCGCTGAGGTCGTTGTCACTGACGCTGCTACTCACACTGTTGGCCAGCCACGAGGCCGGCGGGCCCCTCTGCCAAGGCTGAGTCAGCGCTGACACGTCGTCAGGCCCCAGCGGCGGCCGTTGCCTACTGCTGCTGCTGCTGCTGCCGCCCAGCACTTGGTTTGATATGGACGCAGCATGCTTGTTAGTGATGTCGTCCAACAGATCGTCCCCATCAGACGACAAGCTGATCGCAGGTGATGCACTCCTGCTGCTGCTGCCCGGGGCTGGGCTGCTGCTCCTGCTAGCTGCTTCAGCAGCAGCCCGCGCTGACGCTGACAGCCAACTTGGCGGAGGCGGTTGTGCCGCTGCTGCTGCTGCTGCTGCTGGTGACTCTGCTGCCGGTGATGATGCACGCTTTGCTGCCGGCACTGACCACCAGTCATCGTCACTGCCGCTGACAACGTCGTCAGCCTGAGCAGCACTGGGCGGCGCTGCTGCTGACTGACTGCTGCTGTTGGTGGTGAAGCCCTGCTGCCAACTGGTAGCAATGCTGCTGCTGCTGCTGCTGCTGCTATCTGCGCTGACCACTGCATCCACCTCCACAACAATCTCCAGATCTCCTGGACATGAACAACCCCTTCTTCATCTTCCGCTGCCGCTGACTGTGCTGCTGCTGCTGCTGCTGCTGCTTGACCGCTTGCTACTGTTGTTGGGTCTGCCTCATGCACAGAACCTGCTGCTGCTGGTGCACGACTGTCATCCTCACCTCTGGACACAAGTGGATCTGCACTGCTGCCGCTGCCGCTGCTGCTGCTGCTGCTGCTGCTGCAGGAGGGTTGACTGCTGCTGTGACTACCTGCTGCTGCTTTGAGCTCAACCTCTACCTCAACAATGTGCTCGCCAGCCGTAACAGCCTCTGCTGCTGCTGCTGCTGCTTGCTGCTCAGTGTGCGCATTGTCGGCAGCGACGGGCTCTGCTGCTGATGCTGAGCTTCTGGCTCAAGACCACCACATCTGCTTCCACAACTTCCAAGCCTGCTGCTGCTGCAGCTGCTGCTGCAGCTCCAACAGCATCCTCCTCCTCTAACCAGCCGTGTTGCGTTGGCTGCCGCATGCTGTCAGCAGGGGCAGCACTGCTGTTGCTGCGATGGCTGCCATGACCGTTGCTGTAGCTGCCACTGCTGCTGCTGTACGCGTCATCACTGCTGCTGCTGCTTGCAGCACCAGCATGGTGCTGGTGCTGCTGCAAAGCAGCCATGCTGGCAGCAGCAGCAGCTGCAGCTGGTGGCAGCATCTGCTCAGCAGCAGCAGCAGCCCTGCAAGCTTCCAGCAGCTCAAGCTGACATGGCCGGCTGATGCTGCAGCCAAACTTGGCAGCCACAGCGTGGTTTAGGGCCCGGTTGAAACCTGCTGTCACAGCACCAACGGTGCTGCTGCTTCCTTCTTCACCGCTCTGCCCGTTGCTGCTGCCTGGGGTGGCGGATGTGGCTACAGCAGCAGCTGCTGTGGAACCAGCACATGGTCCAGGCTGCCAGGTGTCACTGTGGCTAGAGTTTTGACTTCAAGGTCGTAAACCCTGAGCAGCAGGTGCTGCCAGCTTAGACCTGAGCCGTTGCTGTCGACGCTGCCAGTGACGGGCGCCAGGTTGGCGCGTGTCAGCAGGTGCTGCAGCTGAGAGGCGAGCAGGCCCTCACCACTGCTGCTGCTGTTGCTGCTGCTGTTGCTGCTGCTGCTGGCAGCTGTACCGCTGTTTGCACTGCTGCTGCAGACCATCACCAGTGCCTGCCGCACTGCTGCCCAGCAGCTGTAGCAGGCAGCAGACACCAGCAGCTGCTGGTCCTGCAAGCTGCCATTATCCTCTGCTGCTGCTGCTGCTGCTGGAGCAGGTGATGCTGACGGCAGCTTTAGCAGCTCTGACGCAAGCACCTGCAGCCATTCCAATGCAACCTCTCGCAACTGCTGCTCCTGCCGGTTGCATGCTTCACCTGTAGCTCCATGCCCCTGCTGCTGCTGCTGCTGCTGCTGGGGTTGATCGGTTCCTGCAAAGCCATTCGCACCAACAGGTGCATAATCTGCAGCAATCACCACGCCGCCACTGCTGCTGCGGCTGCTGCCATTGTGGCCATTTGCAGCTACCCCTGGGTCGTTCCTGTCCTGGGCATTGCTGCTGCTGCTGCCGCCATCTTCCCGCTGAGTATCACTCCCAACACCTTCCCACACCCAGTCATCTCCGCTGTAGGCATCCCGGCCTGATCCCTGCGCCCCACCCTGAGACTCCAACACCTGGTCCCCAGTCTGCAGCGGGCTTGCCGCCCTGCTGCCAGCCCTGCTGCCGCCGCCGCGCCCCCAAAACCTCGCCCCTTCAGAGCCCTGGGCCCCACACAAGCAGCGCCCGCCCCCCAGGCACCTGCTCCGCCGCCAGCGCCAGGCGCAGCAGTACCGGCAGCGCCTCCGCCGGCAGCGGCATGCGCCAGCGCATCTGCTGCCGCCGCTGCCGTGGCGGCCAGCTCCAGCAGCTGCTGCTGCAGCTGCGGCTGCTGTGCCGCCAGCGCCGCCTCTGCCCTGCACCTGCTGCAGCCGCAGCTGAGCCCCGAGCCCTGCAGCAGGGCGGTCTGGCGTTGCTCGAGCGGGCGCAGCAGCTGGCCGGTGGGCTGCAACTGAGGCGCGAAGAGCTGCGACAGCGCTCGAAGGGAGGTGATGCAGCGCAACAGGCGGCGGTGGCAGCGGCGGGCAGCAACATGAGGAGGAATGACGGATGCGCGCACACAACATTCGGCGTCAGCAGTGACAGCATTTCCTGTCCACCGCAGGCGCTGCGGCGGCAGACAGCTGCGACTAAGATTCAAGCCAACACGCCCTGAGTGCCAACAGGCAGGTAGGCCGCAGCACGCTCCACTAGCAAAGCTTCCACCACCACACGCCAACGCCACATTCCTGCCCACCACAGTGCGGTTGCAGCTGCAGGCGTCGCCACCAAGCCCACCTGAGTGCCGGCAGGAAGATGCTCCGCAGCGCGCACCACCAGCAGCCCCGCCCCCGTCAGCCCCAGCGCCACATTCGGCGCACAGGAGCGCCCCATGACAGCCAGCTCAGGCCACAGCGCGCAGCAAGCCTTCCCGGAGCCGCCGTCATAACCGTTGTTATAACCGCCGTCGCCGTCGCTGCTGCTGCTGCTGCTGTACGCCGCTGCGCTGCCGCCGGCGATGCCGGCCGCCGCCAGCAGCTGCACGGTGGCCTGCGCCTCAACGGGGTCCATCGTGTACGCGCACTCCTGCACCATGTCGGCCAGCTGCAGCGGCGTCAGCTGCAGCCGCTCCAGCTGCCCCCCCGCTGACGCCGCCTGCTGCAGCTGCCGCATGTCCACCACCGGCCTCAAGCCTGCGGCCCCGTCAGCGCGGCCATCTGGGCTCGCTGCTGCTGCTGCTGCCAGGGCTTCCGCTGTCGCGACGTCTCCCTCGATCTGGCGCTGCTGGTGCGCGATGGCGTCGCGGTCGCAGAGCAGCTGCAGCCACTGGCGCTGCCCCGGGTTGAGCATCTCCTGCAGTGGCAAGTTGCAGTGCAAGCAGCAGCAGCAGCAGCAGCCAGCAGCAGCAGCAGTGTTCAGTATCAGGTGTTCCACATGCTGCTCAACAGCCGCGAGGTCGCACAGTAGCAGCTGCAGCCACCTGCACAGGTCAGCAACACCAGCGATCGCACAGTCCAGCCCATACACCTGTGCAGCTGCAGGGCAGTCACGACTGCCTGCAGCAGCGCCTGCACGAGCTTGCTGTGTGCTGCAGCCCCTGCTGCATGCGGCTACACTCTTCAATGCGGCTGCCGCATTGCAGCGCCACACACATCACCCCGCCCCGGTTTTGCACGCGCAGCTGCTAAGGAGGCTGGGTGCCTGGTTACCTCACCAGCTGTATTGTCAACAAAAAGGCGTGCTCGATGCAACCAACTACGGCTCATGCAGGGATGCAACATCAAATACCGTCCTTGGAGGGCCGGCTCGCGTCGCACCCACCTGCAGCAGCGCCTGGATGAGCTTGCTGGGTCCTGCAGCCACCGCTGTCGGCCGCAGCGCCACGCTCGCCAGCGGCTGGCTCAGCGCCAGCAGCTGCCCCGGCCGCACAGCCTGCGTGGTGAACATGCCCAGGCACGCTCCTGCAGTGCGCGGCCAGCAAGGGAGGATGTGAATGATTGATTTGTGTGCGTTTGGTGTGCCTCGATTCAGGGGGCTCATGGGGGATGAGAGCTGAGATGGCAGCCTAGTTAGTGAACACGCCCTAGCCAGGGGCCCGCAGGTGCATTGACAAGAGAGAAGAGGGTTGCTTGGATGCAGCCAAAAGCTAGCAGCACTATGCGGACAGGGGCATTGCAGCGGGCGTTATGTGTCGAGTGTGCCTACATTGCTGCTGTGTAGGAAACTAGCGGGTAAGATTACCGCACAGAGAAGGCTCTGCCTGAATGCATGGCAAACAGCGTCTTGAGCTGGCAATGCAGCAAGCGATCACCCCGTTGCATCTCAATAGAAGCTGGGTGCATTTGACCAGCAGCTGTTGGACGCATGGCAGTGCTGGTGATGCAGATTGCGGCACGCCACCATCATCCAAGGGTCGCTGTTTTGTGCTAAGCTTGTGGAGTCCAAGGCAGGCAGTGCAATGCAGCAATTGGCGCATCAATGCAGTGATCTGTTGCTACAATCAAACAGTACACTAGGCGCACCTGGTGCCACATGAACAGCAACAGGCCCAACATATGGCTCCTGAAGCGAGCTATCAGGCTCGCCGTGCGCAGCAGATCCTGCAAAGGTCTGACCTGGCGCTGCTCCAGCTGCTACTGCAGTGTTGGTTGGGGAAGCATTTGACACGTATACTGCACTGGGGTGGCCCAATGCCCCGACACCAACATGACTAGGACAACCTACATTTCCTAAAGACCGACTGATGCAGCGAATCCTGGCTGTCGCGTTGGATGTACGAGCAGCAGTGGGTGGGACCCCGCAGAGCACTGTCGGGAGCCGCGCCTGCAGGCTGCAGCTTCCCCGCAAACCATGAGGCTTCATAGGAATCAGATATCAGGCCTTATAAGGCCTGGTTGTCCCTGCAGAGAGGGTATCCGCGACTTGCGGAGTCACACAGAACAGCAGAGTAGACGGATGGTGGGCTACTACGTAGCTACAAATCATTTGTATGTAAGCAACATTGATCAATCTGGCACAAGGGGAATGGTGTCAAGTACGTCGTTGTAGCATTCTCATTGACTCGGCGTCCCCTATGATAGGGGCCCTATAATCCGTGTAACTAAGCAGCAGTAGGGGGTGCTTTAACATTCACCGATGAACGAGCTACACAGATGTCGTAATTCACAGTATCCACCGTGCAGTGTGCTTGGAAATCCAAACAACTCAGCAACATATTAGTAACATAGCGGTGGTGTGAGCCTGGCATGACATTCAATACTTCATGATTTGCTTGTTTGTAAGTGCTAAATTACCATATAACTGTCTTGATCATTTGTGGAGGAGTGTTGTGCAGTACCAGTTCTCACTCGCTGTGCCGTTGTGTTGTGTGATCTTTTGCTCTGCATATCAGCAAGGCTGTCACCCACGTGCGTGCCCGACGGCGTCCGTTGCAAGCTACACAGGCCGCTACTGTGCTGTTGCCTGTCCTGTACCGGCAAGCAAGCATCACCCTGCTTGCACAGCAGCAGCACTGGGCTGTAGAACAATCAGCAGCGGAGCTAAAACCTTTGGGGGGACCTCCGGGAGCAATTGAGCAGCTGCTGCCGCAGCATGGCTCAAACACTTGCAGGTGGGTGCGTATGCTGTTGCTGTGCATGCCCTCCCTGCTGTGCGACAGCAGCATGGCCAGCATGTGGATGGTATCACACTGTAATGGATGTAATCGCATGCAAGTACGTTTGAGCGTGTTAGTATCGATCACTGCGACCTGCCCACACCAAGCACAGCAACTGAAGAGCTGCTGCTACCCAATGGAAGTGCTGTGCCTGCTGCTTCCCGCGCCGTGTTCACTGGCTACTGCTCATTCTTGCTGTGCCGCTTGGTGCAACAGCAGCAGCAGCGGCAGCATGTGGCAGGGCAACAAAGTCTGCACGCTGCACACATGCAACGACAGCAGCACGTCTGGCTCATTGCTCGGCACTGCATTCTGCGCTCCCTGACCACAACCATGTCCTGCAAGCAGTTGTCGGCGGCATCAATCGTGCTGTGCATCATGGCAGCGCACATGTTCACTAGCCTGATGTGGAGGTGTCGCCAGCGCGCATGCAGCAACCCAGCACACAGCAGGCGCGGCAGTCATGTGCCCTGCTGCTGCCCGGCAGTTGCTGTCGCTGCTGTTCGAGCTGCTCAAGCTCGCATCATTGCCCCCCCCCCCTTGACAACAAATGCTGCACCCGGCATATATGCTGTGTGCACGCGCCTGCAAAGACCAGACTGAACACCCTGCTTTGCTGAACACCCGCATGTCTCCTGCAAGCGCAGCGTCATCCCTGGCAGCCTGGCAATAGCTGCCAGGCGACGAGATGAGCGGCTGACCAGTCAAATGCCGCTGGTCACTGCTCTCTGCTCCAGCAGAAGTAACGCCCGCCAACCTGACAGTCAACTCTGGTTTCGCGCCAGCTGTGCTTAAGCCCTGACACAGCTTTTGCTGCTGCTGCTGCTGCTGCTGCCACCGCCGCTGCTGCTGCCATATCCCAGAGTCGTTCCTGGCTGATCTGGATGAGCTGTCGGATGATGAGGGGCAGCCGGGCTCCGATGCGGAGGCCATGCAGGAGGACGACGGCGGCGACGGCCTCGACAAGGTGAGACAGTGCCTGCAGCAGCAGAAGCAGCAGCAGCAGCAGCAGCAGCAGCAGCAGCAGCGCTGACGCAGCAGCGGGGCTGAGACTTGTGCTTGGGCAGCAGCAGCAGCACGGCTTGGCCAGCAGCAGAGCTTCAGGCAGCAGCAGGACATGGGCTGACGCCGAGGCAGCAGGCTTCGGCTTGGGCCTGGGCCAAGGCTACAGCGGCTGCGATGCCCAGGTTAGCTGCTGTGTTTATCAGAACGCAGCTGCTTGCACGCTGAGCAGAAAGGCTGGACTGGGTGTACATATGCTTGCAGCCGGCGGCAGTAGCAGCAGCACCAGCAGTGCAAGCGGTGCAGTGGCACTGATCACCGCACAGCAGGTCGTAACTGTCCAGCAGCAGGACAGGCAGGCAGGCAGCGAGGCTGGAATTCAACACTGTGCAGCAGCAGCAGCAGCAGCAGCGAGGAACCAGACATGCTCTGCAGCTGGTGTTGCACCGTGTATGTGCTTGGGCGTCTGTGCATGCCTCATCAACTGCTGTGTAAGTGAGATCCACAGAAGTAGCGACTGAGATCCACGGCAGCAGCAGCAGCAGCAGCGGCAGCAGCGGCGGCGGCTCAGTGCACTACTGTATGCCAGAAGACTGCTGTGTGCTTGCAGCTTGGCAGCAGTGGCTTGGCACTGCTGCGCCGCTGCATGCAGCACTTGCGGCGCTTGGCAGCGGACAGTTGGTGTGCAAGATTGCCCCAGGCTGACCAGAACTGAGCTTTACTTAGTTGAGGAGAGTGTATCATTAGAGACGCGGCCGGGGTAGCAGCAGCAGCTGGAAGCCGCAGCAGGCATTGATTTTCAAAATCATCAGCAGCAGCCGCAGCAGCAGCAGCCAATAAAGATGGCAGCGCAACCTGCAGCAACACTGCAGGAGATGAGCAGCAACTCTGTTCACGGTCGCGTTGGCACGTCGTACTGCTGTCAGTGGGCTTAGCGCTCACTGCTTGGGTGTGCGCCGCCGCCGCTGCTGCTGCTGCTCCTGCTGCGGCGGCTGCTGCTGCTGCGGCTGCTGCTGCTGCTGCTGCTGCTGCTGCTGCAGCTTGATGACCTGGACACTCTCAACTACGACGACCTGGCAGCCGTAGCAAAGCTGACGGCCGACCCACACTACGTGGATGTCATGGCGGTGAGGGGTTGTGGTTTGGGGTTTGGACGTCATGGCGGTGAGGGGTTGTGGTTTTTGTCCAGGACTCCGCACAATCAGCAACCCGTGTGTGCGGTCTGGCCAGCGCATGCCTCGTTTTAAGTGTGCAAGTGGCTTGTGTTTGTGTTGATCGTGCATTTGGCAAGCTCACACAGCACAGTAACGACGCATGCAGGTTTGAGATGAGCTCGCATCAGGTCACAACGTGGTTTGTGTTCTTGCTGATCGTGCCTGGAGAAGCCCACACAGCACAGTAACAGACGCAGGCAGGTTGGGGATGAGCTCACAGTAGGTCACAATGATGTGAGCTCGCATCAGGGCACCATGACGTGTGCTGCTACGTTTTGTGGGCATGCTGCAGCGGGTGCGTGCGGCGCTGGAGGGCTCCTCGACAGAGCAGCGCACGTCTGCCTGCTGGAGGACGACCCCACGTACAAGTGAGTGGCAGCGGAACTGTGTGTGCATGGCCGTACCCAGGTGGATGCAGTGATTCTGCACAAGCAAGAGTCTTTTTAGGTTGCAATGATGTGCCAGCGCCACAGACAGATGGTCCCGCTCACAGATGCTCGTGCTGCGGCTACACGACACTTTACGTTGAACCGTTGGAACATTTGTTTCTGAGGCTGAGCAAAGCACTGTTGCTGCTGCTGCTGCTGCTGCTGCCGCCGCCACCGCAGGCTGCTGGTGGAGTGCAACAAGTTGGCTGTCGACATTGACAACGAGATCGCCATCGTGCACAACTTCCTGCGCGACAATACAGGCTGAAGTTCCCGGAGCTGGAGTCGCTGGTGAGCGTGAAGTCCACCGAGAACATGCAGAAGCGAGGTTCACAACCGGCAGTGAGCAGCCGCCAGCCAGTGAAGGGGGTGCCAGCTGTTGGAGGGGGGGTGTCATCAGTCAGCCGGTGCTGCAGCTACTTCTACATCATCGACCTGCTTGATGTCAGCTACAATTTGCCGCCCGCCACCTGCAAGTCAGCGCGCCAGCCTGACAGCTGCTCAAGTTGCTACAGCTTTGTCAGCGAGGCGATCGTCCCGCAAGCACGGCTGCTGCCTGCTTGCTGGTGTGCTGCGTGCCTGACGGGGACATCCCGCTGCGTGCTGCTGCTGCTGCTGCTGCCGCACCAGGTGCAACACCCCATTGACTATGCGCGCGTGGTGAGGCGCATCGGCAACGAAATGGACCTCACACAGGTGCGCGCGGCTGCCAATCCCAGAATCTGAGGGCTGCAGTGGGTGACATGCGTGTCTGCTTTGTCTGACTGCTTTGACGTGCGTGCAGCAGGGTGATCAACCTCACACAGGTGCGCGGCGGCTCAGTAAGGGGTTGAGGGCTGGTGGGTGACATGCGTGTCTGCTGTGTCTGACCTGCTTTGACGTGCGTGCAGCAGGGCTGATCACCTCACACAGGTGCGCGGCGGCTCAGTGAAGGGGTTGAGGGCTGCAGTGGGTGACATGCGTGTCTGCTGTGTCTGACCTGCTTTGACGTGCGCGCAGCAGGGCTGATCGACCTCACACAGGGCGCGGCGGCTCAGTGAAGGGGTTGAGGGCTGCAGTGGGTGACATGCATGTCTGCTGTGTCTGACCTGCTTTGACGTGCGTGCAGCAGGGCTGATCGACCTCACACAGGTGCGCGGCGGCTGCTTAGTGAAGGGGTCAGGGGCTCCAGTGGGCGACATGTTTGTCTGCTGTGCTTGGCCTTGTTTGACCTGCGTGCAAGACGGCGCTGCGCCTCACAGGCGTGTCGCGACGTGTGTTTGCAGGTTACGCCATTGAGGGGGTTGCTTCACAGGTGTGTTCGCAGCGGTTACGCCATTGAGAGGTTGCTTCACAGGTGTGTGAAGTCGGCAGGTAACAGCGGCATGAGATTTCTGGGGCTCTAGCTGCATATGTCTTGTGTGGTGTGCCTTGGGCTGACAGGTTTGCTGCATGTTCAGCGCTGGACTGCAACGCATGCGCATCAAACCTGCAGAAGCCAAGCGTTGTTGTGTTGATGTGTTGGAGGTGTGTTTGACTGCAGGTTGACCTGGAGGACCTGCAGTCAAACCACATGCCTACCATGTTGTTTACAAGCCAAGCGTGCTCCTTCAATCATGCTGAACCATTGTCTGCAGGTAGACCTGGAGGACCTGCTGCCGGCAGCCGGACTGCAGCTGCTGCTTGTCAAACTTCCCACACAAGCCAAGCGCGCCTCTGCCCATTACGCTGCACAGCCGCTGTTGGTTACCCAAGCCAAGCGTGCCTTCACCATCCGTGCTGCACCGCGGGTGTCCGCAGGTCGATCTGGAGGACCTGCTGCCGGCGGCCAGCGTGATGGTGGTGACCGTCACCGCCACCACCACCGCGGGCAAGGCGCTGGGCGACGAGCTGCTGGCCAGGGTGGAGGCGGGCTGCGACATGGCCCTGCAGCTGGACGAGGACAAGCAGCAGGTGGGTATCGAAAGCGGCAGGCTCCGGCATGTGCTGCTTCTGTTGGCTGTGTCCCCCGTTGTTCACCAGTGCTGGCGCCATTTACCTTCTAACCTCTGCTATGGGTTCCCACTGTGCCTGCTGCTGCTGCTGCTGCTGCTGTTGCTGCTGGCTGCAGATCATCAAGTTTGTCGAGAGCCGCATGCACCAGATCGCGCCCAACCTGTCGGCGGCCATCGGCAGCGAGGTGGCGGCGCGGCTGATGGGCGTCGCGGGCGGCCTGCTGTCGCTCAGCAAGATGCCCGCATGCAACGTGCAGGTGGGGGCGTGGGCTGGCCTCGGCTGCCGCTGCTGCTGCTGTGCAGCTGAGGGCGCAGCAGCCACCTCTTGTGTCCCTGGTTGATTGAACGAGAGCGCTGGTGTGATGATTATGCATCACCGCCACTTGCACGGCACGTGTGTCATCCCTGGTGCATGCTTTCAAGATACAGTGCCAGCGCCACACGCCTTGGCAGGCTCCAGCAGTCTGTAGTCAAGTAACGGCCACTTGGCACAATGCCACAATTGGCGGCCCGTCACTCGGGCTCCGTCATGCACACAGCGCGGCAGCCACCGCTGTGACAAACCAACTCGGCGTGACGGGCGCCGGCATGCAACATCAAATACCAGCCGTCACTTGATGCCCTGACTGGTCTCTCGCGCCGTGCATGCTGCGCATCTCCATGTGGTTGTCACAACCACATGGTACATCCATGAGTTATGACTGCGTCTCAATGCATCTATTTGTGATGCATGCATCCCTACTCCTATCAGCAATGTGGCATCACACCATCGCGCAGGTGCTGGGCTCCAACCGCAGCACGGCTTGGCAGGTGTCAGCAGGCTGCTGTCACTTCGCGGCCCGTCACAATGCCTTCAGAGTCAGCAGCGGCCCAGCAACCTCCTGTGATCAACCAGCTCAGCTTGTGACGGCATCACTCATCGTTGCGATGCCCGCACAGAAACGCACAGCATGCAGGTCGGCAGAGTCCCGTCAGGCCATCACCGACATCAACGGTCGCAATGTTGCATGTGGTTCATTGCACCGCCGTGCAGGTGCTGGGCTCCAAGCGCAAGACCCTGGCAGGCTACAGCAGCGCAAACGTCAACAGCCACCACGGCTTCATCTACGGCTGCAGCCTGGTGCAGCAGGCGCCGCCCGCGCTGCGCCTCAAGGCCGCGCGGCTGGCCGCCAGCAAGTGCACGCTGCTGGCGCGGGTGGATGCGTACGGACAGGACCCCAGCGGCGAGGTGGGGGCAGCGCGCTGGTCCTCGTCTGTTGCTCGTTGCGTGGATTGTTTTGTATTCTGCGTTGTTTTCGAACGCCAAGGGCGGTGGCCCGGATGCTAGCAGTGTACGGCCAGGACCCCAGCCGCGAGGTGCGCTCGGCGAATTGGTCCTCGTCTGTTGCTCTGTGCCGGGATGCTTGTGGATTCTTCTCTTATCAGCACTGGCGAGGGCGGTGGCCGAGATGCCAGCAGTGTACGGGCAGGACCCCAGCTGGTGCGCAGGTGCTGGCCTGTGAATGGAGCTGTAGTCCGTAGCTGGAGGCAGCCAAAGGCAGCACGGTCGGCTGCCAGAAACTGCACGCTGCTGGCGCAAGTAGACGCGTACGGGCGCAACCGCAGCCACAAGGTGTATGCAGTGCATCCGTCTTCATATGTTGGATGGGGCTTGCTTCAGAATCTGCAACCCAAATGGCATCAGCGGTGGCCGCAATGCTAGCAGTGTATAGCTGTTGGCAGGACCCTCGTGCGCCACTGGGCGCAGTGCTGCGTAGCATTTGGTTGACAGCCGCGGGAAAGCCCTGCAGTGTGTTGTTGAATGTGGCACGTGTCGTTGTCAGTGTCTTTTTCCCCGCCTTTTCCTCTCCCCCTTGCACTTGGTTTTCCCCGCCGCTGCATCTGACCGCCAGCGTGCCTGCCTTGCCCGCTTCATTCCGTCGCACCCCAGACCGGCCAGATGTTCAGGGGCGACATGGCGGCCAAGGCAGCATGGCACGCATCACATCGTGTCGGTGCTGCCGCCGCCCGCCGCTTCCCCCATCAGGCCTGATCATCAATGCTGCTGACGGTGCGCGGTGTGCCTGCGTTGCCTGTGCGCCCTCGTGCCCCGCCCGCTGCTCCGCAGACCGGCCAGAAGTTCAGGGGCGACATGGCGGCCAAGCTCGAGAAGTGGCAGGAGCCGCCGCCGGCCAAGACCTCCAAGCCGCTGCCGGCGCCCGACGCGGAGATCAAGAAGCGGCGCGGCGGGCGTCGCCTGCGCAAGATGAAGGAGCGCTACGGCCTCACAGACGTGAGTGTGGGTGTTTTTTTTATGACCATGGGGAGCGTAATCCTACTGGCTGGCTACACACAGCAGCCAGGCGAACCCAACTGCCGGGAGCCTGAGGCACTGCCTCACCAGCAGGACCGCCACACGCCCTGTGCCAGGAGGTGCCCAGCACCCGGACCAAACACAGCAAGGGAGTTGAACCCCCACACCTCCTTGGTGTGCTACAGCTCAGTGTGGGTGATGGCATGGT
This sequence comes from Scenedesmus sp. NREL 46B-D3, assembly GCA_014080715.1. NCBI lineage: Eukaryota > Viridiplantae > Chlorophyta > Chlorophyceae > Sphaeropleales > Scenedesmaceae > Scenedesmus > Scenedesmus sp. NREL 46B-D3. The sequence continues at coordinate 145,278 of JACERP010000122.1, read as the reverse complement.
GGTGGCAGCTGCAGCCTTGCTGTCTATGGCAGGCGCCGGCTAGTGTTTGGTGCCTGATGCGTTTAGTTTCCTTGTCACTCGTGAGTGACCTGATGCTTGTTGTGCAAGATGGAGGAGAGTTACGGCCTCACAGACGTGAGTGGCGGTGCTGGCGCGGTGACACGCCTGATGTGGTTGTGTTGGTTGCTCTCGAGTGACATGATGCTTGTTGTGCGAGATGAAGGAGGGGGCAATGACGGCGTGGTGGCAGCTGCAGCTTTCGGTTGCTTGCTGGGTTGCAGCTGCTGTTGCTGCTGCGTGACGTATGGGCCTTTGCATGGATGGTTGGGCAGGGTGCAGGGCGTGATTGCGCGTGGCGTCCGCTGGCTAGTTTTTTTTTTGCGTGATGTGGTTTGTGTTGGTTACTGTTGATTGACTTGATGCTTGTTGTGCGAGATGAAGGAGCGCTACAGCCTCACCGACCGTGGTGTGTCTGCTCGCTGCTGGTGTTCTGTTTCAACTGTGTGGTTGCGCATGAAGGAGCGCTGCAGCCAAACAGCTTTGAGCAGGCATGGCATGTGCTTGATGTGCGTGTTGCTTTGCGTAGCTGAAAGCACCACCACCATACTGGCACGCCTGCCTAATGCAGCATCAACTCCCAGCTGTACTGCAGCGTTCGCAAGGCCGAAAAACACATGAACTACGAGTCTTGCATCACAGCTGAAAGCGCGCGCCGTCAAGTGCAGCCTTCCTGCACTGTGACTGCGGATTGCGTGCAGCGCTGCAGGGGCGCACGGCTGCCAACCTCACACACTTGCACTCCAATGCATCTTCACGCAGCGCACCAAACCATGTGCGCTCATCCTGCACTGTCCTCTTCCTCTGCGCCGCAGATGCGCAAGGCCGCCGAGCGCATGAACTGTGACTTTTGAGCAACCTCGTGCACCTCCTACAGCGCACTCAGTCGTCCGCATGCACACTGCACTGTCCTCTTCCTCTGCGCCGCAGATGCGCAAGGCCGCCAACCGCATGAACTTTGACTTCAACGTGGCGGAGGACGAGTACATCGACGGCGACGAGGTGGTGGGCCTGGGCACCATCAACAAGGAGGGCAGCGGGCGGCTGCGCTTGGTGGCCAGCCAGCAAAAGGTGCGGCCGAGTCAGCTGTGTTGGGGCATGGGAAGGTTGCTGCTGCAGCCCCAGCCACATGTGTCGGGCAACTGCTCTGCCATGGCCCACCCAGAAGCAAGCTGCACTGCACCTACGCACTGCCCTGCACGTGGCGCCCCGGCGGCTGCAGCAGCGTGCGGGCAGCGGCCGAGGCTCCCTGCACTACTGTTGCTGTCCCAGCTTGACGCACACACCCCTCGGCGCGGCTGGCACATGCTGCCCGTGACGCGCCACTGCCGCCGCTGCTGCTGCTGCTGCTGCTGCTGCTGCCGCTGCCGCTGTGCCACGACGACAGGTCCGCCTCAACGCCAAGCAGGAGAAGAAGTACCGTGCGCGGCTGGCGCCTGGCGCAGCCACCAGCGGCCTCAGCAGCACGCTGGCCTTCACCCCGGTGCAGGTGCGGGCTGCGCTGCACTCGTGACCTTGCATAGATGTCGAGTGGTGGGGTGACTCCCGATGGTGACCCCGGTGCAGGTGCGGGCTGCGGGCCCCTCGTGATGCAGCACAGATGTGGAGTGGTGCGGTGGCTGCCGGTGATGATGCCGGTTATCCTGCCGGTGATGCAGCACAGATGTGGAGTGGTGCGGTGGCTGCCGGTGATCCTGCTGTGCTGAGAGAGTGGTGTGGCATATTCAATCTCCTGCCCCCAGCGGCCTCTGCAGCACGCAGCGGGACTTCAACCCGATGCACGTGCTTGTGGCTGGGCTGGCATGCGTTGCGTTTAGAGTGGCGTGGTGTGGGGGTGCTGGCGGTGCTTGTTGAGGGAGTAGCTTAGCCGCCAGCCGCCTTACATATGTCGTCACTGGGCGGGTCCCCAACTTGGGTGGTCGCTGCCTTGCGTACACTGCAACGTTGCATGATGTGGTCGTCACACATAGAGAAGTGCATGTAGCAGCAACAACTTTGGCGTGCCCAACAGCATGCCAAAGGGGTTGCTGCTGCACGCACTTCTCTATGTGTGAAGACCGCACCATGCTACAGCTGCGGAGTGTTGGTGTCTCCTTTTGCCATGCTCCGACTGCTGCCACCTTCTTCCCCTGTGCATTGAGGTGGCATTCCTCTGGCGGGCCAGTGGGCTAGCCAGCAATAGCTCTAGCTGCACGGCTGTGGTCGCTGCTGCTCAGCCAGCCTTTCACTTTTACCAGCAAGCTGATTATGTAATGCAGCACACTGCAATCTCACACTCCTCCTCCTGCTGCTGCTGCTGTTGCCGCCGCTGCTGCTGCCACTGCTCCATCTGCCCTCCGTCAGGGCTTTGAGCTGGCGACCCCCTCCAGTGTGCTGACTGAGGGCGACAAGGGCAGGGCGGGCAATGAGAGCTACTTCAGCGAGTTTGGCGGCTTCAGGTCACTGCACAAGGCCAAGTGAGGCAGCAGCAGCAGCAGCAGCAGCAGCAGGGTAGTGAGTGAGAGCTGACGGGCATGGGGAGGCTCAGCTCGCCGCACAAGCCATTGGGCTCACATGCAGCAGCAGCAGCAGCAGCAGCAGCAGCAGCAGGGTGCACACAGCCGGGCCACGGCGGTGACCTCGGCAGGAGTGGCAGCTGCAGCAGCAGTCACTGCTGCGCCAGCATGACGCCACCTGCCCTTCTGTGGCGAGCCAAGTACGGCACACGTCCTGAGCGAGTACCGCAGCCGCCGCCGCCGCGACAGCAGCAGCAAGGTGGCAGCTGTTCCTGCTGAATGGCAGGCGTGGGAACGTGTTGTCGGTGCAGTGGAGCTCGTATGCGGCCTGCAGCATTGCCCACTGGGCTCGAATGGTGGGGTGCGTGTTGGGGGGCCGCTTGTGCCCTGCTCGTTGGGTCGCCATTTGAGTTGTACCACAGCCTATTTGCAGAGTGCCTGCCAGTGCCTGGCGTTCCGCACCGCGCACTGCTTAAGCTTGAGCTTGTGTGTCGTGTTCATCTGCGCTTTGCGCCTCACGCTGCCTGGGGGCACTCCCAGTCGTGCTTCATGGACAGACTGTGGCAACTCGAGGCCTGTCAACTTTCAGCGGCATGCTCTCCTGCCTTCAGCCCTGCTCCAGTGGCCACATACCTTGTGCGACTCGGTGCAGTAGTGGGTGAATGCCGTGCAGCATCACGGGCTCATGCACAGCAGCAACTGGGTGACACGACAAACGCATTTGCTTGCAGCTGGCCTGCTGGTTGGCTGGGTGGCTGTAGTGGTGCCACACATGAGCAGCTGGCCACAATGACTAGCGCGTACAACAGCAAGTACGGATGTGTCTGGAGCTGTTGGTCAGCATCCAAACTGCAGCGATCAGTTGCATGCCAGAAGACTTGTGTGTCTTGCACTGCGGTGAAACGTCCAACTTCTGGCCGTGCCCCAGCATTGAGTTGGACCGCGCCGGGCACGACAGGGTGGACAAGCTTGTCCTTAGGCTGCTGGCAGTGTGAGCGCAGCCATAAGGAGTGTTGCTGTACATGTGCAGCTGGGCCTCATGCCGGTGAGTGCGCTAACAAACAGTGCATACTTGCCGCCGTGTGAAACAGACCGCCATGCGGTGTGCGTGGCTTTCAGCGGACTCCGGACAGGCTGTTGGTTCCCTGTAGTCCATCATGCCTTGCGACCACACACTGGGTTATGGTGCTGCTGCTTGTTACTCATCATCATCATATTACCTATTCAAGCCATAGCATCAGCGCCATCGGCCCCGCGCCCCACCGGGGCGGAAAGAGGAGGGAGCACTGCTCCAGAATGTTTGCATGCATTGCGCACATCCCAAGACTTGACAAGAAAAGCAGCAATACACGGTGACACCATTTGACATCTTCCAGAACTGCCCCAAATATCATCAGCTGCTTGTTACTATGAATGGAGTTAATCCCCCCAATGAGCCTCTCGTTGGCTCCTAAATGGGGTTCCCACTCCTTCATCATCATCATCATATTACCCATTCAAGCCATAGCATCAGCGCCATCGGCCCCGCGCCCCACCGGGGCGGAAAGAGGAGGGAGCACTGCTCCAGAATGTTTGCATGCATTGCGCACATCCCAAGACTTGACAAGAAAAGCAGCAATACACGGTGACACCATCAGACATCTTCCAGAACTGCCCCAAATATCATCAGATACAAAACGCAACACCTTGATTGACGAATCAGCCATGGACAAAACGCTGCGCAACTTTTCAGCGCAACCAGGCAGGGATCTGATCTCAGCAAACATATCATCCCTCTGAGCAGAAGTAGCAGGGCAATCAAACATGAAGTGTGACAAAGACTCAACTTCTGCACCACAACAAGGACATCCTGAAGTGGAGTTAGCTCTGCGACCGCCAAACTGACTAGTACGCTCATGTACACACAGACAACCCATACGAACACGCAACAGCAATTCAATACCACGCCTTGTTGGGTGGAGCATGTAATGTAATGTAATGTAATGTAATGTAATCTGATACTTGCAACTTGACGGGACCAGACATGCTGGCTCTGAGCTGACTGCAAGACACAACAAGTTGCATGCAACCGCCCACAACAACCCAAGTGCTCATCACCGTACGGTGACACGCGTGTCCGAGACACCTGACATCCCCGGGTTGAGTCACGCAGGCTCCAGCAGTCACTGCTGTGCCACAGCTGCCTGTGCGAGGGCCATGAGAAATGCAGCCAAGCAGCCGCATGACACTGGCATGCTACAATATCTGCGCAGATCTGTGCGGACAACAGCCAAGCACAATTAAACAGCACAGTCCATTGCAGCACTGGCAAGCAACACTCAGCAAGGGCAACGGCTACTGCAAAGGACTAGGGCAAACCCACGAACTGAAGCGCAACGTGGGCCACCAGTGTTGTCACATTGGCAATGCACACGTGCTGCAGCCCACCACGCACGCTCATTGTGAACTGTGCCCAGCCGCCCACCACGCTCAACCCCTCACGTCTCAAACATGGTGGGATCCTTGGAACCTGTGCACCCTGACGCTGTGCTTCTACCCTAGCTGGATGCGCTCGTTGGCTGAAAGGTATCCATGGGCATGGCCTCCACGTCCGCATATTGTTGTGTGGAGTGATGGAACGGATGAAGACCCCTCAAGGTCTGGCACGGTTCATGCTTGCTGCCCTCAGCGCACAAGGTCACAGCGCGGCAGGGTAGGTAGGCCTGCAAGTGAGCCAAGCACAGCTGCCATGGCAGCCTCACGTGAGCACATGCTGCATGGTCCCGAAAAACTCACGCCACTGGGCATGCGACTGCCACCCTATCAAACCTCACATTTGTGCGACAGACATTTGTGAAGCATAAGCCTAGCTACAGCATGCACAGTGGGGAGGAGGGTGAACACGAGCATACATGATGATGTGTGATAATCTTGGCGTCCAGCTTGATGTTACCAATTTCAAGTGTAGCACTGGAATTCTAACCTTGTGGCATCAGACGACCACACCGTCTGCAATCGCTTTGACAACGCCACAGAATGCTTTCTTTTCTCCAATCTTTCGTTACTGCTGCCAACTCGGCATTGCATCACACATCCCGTGACTGTCACACTGACTCATCCTGACAAGCTCACATCATAGCTGTAACTCTGCAGCACAGTGCATCAGGCTGACACACTTCCTAGCAGGCATGCACACAGCAGCTCCAATACGTATCACCCTGAAGTCGGCAACATGCCGCGGCTACTGTTCAAACTGTCAAGTCTGCTCAGTGCTAGCGCTGTGTGTAGCCTAGCTCTACCCTCCCCTCCCCAGAGGAAGAACGAGGCACAAGCAAAATGTTCATCAGTACAACCAGCGGCGCAACACAGTGGGTGGAGCCAGCTTTGCTTACATGCGGCAGCCTTGCATGCAGGGGTCGGGTGACACTGCTGGCTTGCTTGCTTTGATGCTGCTGCGTTAGCGTGCTGTCTCCTTTGACAAGCAGAATGTGACACGTAAACAAGCAAGGCAAAGCATAGCTGATCCATGCAACACCACCAAGCAACTCAGTTCAGACCGGGGAATGCACATGCAGCACAGCGGTGGTAACAACACCAGCAACAACAAGCCAGGCTGTTGCACCACCCATCAAAAGCACCAACAAAGAACATTCAACCCTCAATCTCCACCAAATTGAGGGGATTTTGTCATACGGGGTGCTCAGTCCAAAGGTTACAGACGCGTCTGCAGGGGTTGGGTGCAAACAGACTAGTACTTTGTTATCACAAGGCAGAAGAGTAAACAATAGCACTCGTTGCAAATGAGCCTCTACAATTAAGGTATCACCCAACAGTGTGCTGTAGCGGGGCGCTGGCCATAGACTGGCACAGACCTGTGCACGTGTTACTGCAGCAATGCATCAACCCCAGAGCAGCGCACAACAACATTACATTGCTGCAACTTCCACACTACACAAGTCCTACGCGTCATAGTTTTCTTCCGTGCGTAATGAAAAGACAGGGACAGGCCTAGTGAGGGCCTGAGAGTCTTTGCAAGAGCTCAATACTCATCCCCGTCTTACTATGCATTGACTACAAGAAACCAGGCATAGGCTACAAAGGACTCCGTTTGCAGGCCTTTTGAGAGCAGGGTGCCCCAGGGTTCGGCTTCTCCTCGCCAGGCCGCATGGGAGCAGGATGCCCCATGGGTCGGCCTCTCCTGTCTGCAGGCTCCCTTGTGGCCAGGCAGGACAAGCCGACCCATGGAGCACCCAGCTCCCTTGCGGCCAGCTGGCCGCATGAGAACAGGGTGCTCCATGAGTCGGCTTCTCCTGCCTGGCCGCATGGGATCAGGGTGCCCCATGGGTCGGCTTGTCCAGCCAGGCCGCATGGGAGCAGGGTGTCCCATGGGTCGGCTTCTCCTGCCTGGCCGCATGGGAGCAGGGTGCCCCATGGGTCGGCTTGTCCGGCCAGGCTGCATGGGAGCAAAGTGCCCCATGGGTCGGCCTCTCCTGCCTTGCCGCATGGGAGCGGGAGCAGGGCGCCCCATGGGTCGGCGCCTCCCAGAGGCAGCTCCTTCCTCCCCTTCTGTCCGGTCCAGCTTGATGTCACCTTGGTGTCAGCCAACTTGCAAAAACTTGACATTCTGACAAGCACACAACCTGTAGCATGAATTGCAGAGCAAAGCCACCTGCCAGCACGCTGGCGTAAAGAGCAAAAAGCCCATGCAACATGCATGCACTTTTACTGCTGCTGCTGCTGCTACTACTCTCGATAAAGATGATCATGTACTGAAGCTGAAGGTGTGTGCGCTGCTGAGCCTGATGAGGTGCTCGGCAGCCCACTGGTATGTGGGTGGAGCAGAGTGTGTGCGCTGCTGTGCCTGACGAGGTGCTCGGCAGCCCACTGGTGTGTGGGTGGAGCAGAGTGTGTGCGCTGCTGTGCCTGACGAGGTACTCGGCAGCCCACTGGTGTGTGGGTGAAGCAGAGTGTGTGTGCTGCTGTGCCTGACGAGGTGCTCGGCAGCCCACTGGTATGTGGGTGGAGCAGAGTGTGTGCGCTGCTGTGCCTGACGAGGTGCTTGGCAGCCCACTGGTATGTGGGTGGAGCAGAGTGTGTGCGCTGCTGTGCCTGATGAGGTGCTCGGCAGCCCACTGGTATGTGGGTGGAGCAGAGTGTGTGCGCTGCTGTGCCTGACGAGGTGCTCGGCAGCCCACTGGTATGTGGGTGGAGCAGAGTGTGTGCGCTGCTGTGCCTGACGAGGTGCTCGGCAGCCCACTGGTATGTGGGTGGAGCAGAGTGTGTGCGCTGCTGTGCCTGATGAGGTGCTCGGCAGCCCACTGGTATGTGGGTGGAGCAGAGTGTGTGCGCTGCTGTGCCTGATGAGGTGCTCGGCAGCCCACTGGTATGTGGGTGGAGCAGAGTGTGTGCGCTGCTGTGCCTGATGAGGTGCTCGGCAGCCCGCTGGTATGTGGGTGGAGCAGAGTGTGTGCGCTGCTGTGCCTGATGAGGTGCTCGGCAGCCCACTGGTGTGTGGGTGGAGCAGAGTGTGTGCGCTGCTGTGCCTGATGAGGTACTCGGCAGCCCACTGGTGTGTGGGTGGAGCAGAGTGTGTGCGCTGCTGTGCCTGATGAGGTGCTCGGCAGCCCACTGGTGTGTGGGTGGAGCAGAGTGTGTGCGCTGCTGTGCCTGACGAGGTGCTCGGCAGCCCACTGGTATGTGGGTGGAGCAGAGTGTGTGCGCTGCTGTGCCTGACGAGGTGCTCGGCAGCCCACTGGTGTGTGGGTGGAGCAGAGTGTGTGCGCTGCTGTGCCTGATGAGGTGCTCGGCAGCCCACTGGTATGTGGGTGGAGCAGAGTGTGTGCGCTGCTGTGCCTGATGAGGTGCTCGGCAGCCCACTGGTATGTGGGTGGAGCAGAGTGTGTGCGCTGCTGTGCCTGATGAGGTGCTCGGCAGCCCACTGGTATGTGGGTGGAGCAGAGTGTGTGCGCTGCTGTGCCTGATGAGGTGCTCGGCAGCCCATTGGTGTGTGGGTGGAGCAGAGTGTGTGCACTGCTGTGCCTGATGAGGTGCTCGGCAGCCCACTGGTATGTGGGTGGAGCAGAGTGTGTGCGCTGCTGTGCCTGATGAGGTGCTCGGCAGCCCACTGGTATGTGGGTGGAGCAGAGTGTGTGCGCTGCTGTGCCTGACGAGGTGCTCGGCAGCCCGCTGGTATGTGGGTAGAGCAGAGTGTGTGCGCTGCTGTGCCTGATGAGGTGCTCGGCAGCCCACTGGTATGTGGGTGGAGCAGAGTGTGTGCGCTGCTGTGCCTGATGAGGTGCTCGGCAGCCCACTGGTATGTGGGTGGAGCAGAGTGTGTGCGCTGCTGTGCCTGATGAGGTGCTCGGCAGCCCATTGGTGTGTGGGTGGAGCAGAGTGTGTGCGCTGCTGTGCCTGATGAGGTGCTCGGCAGCCCACTGGTATGTGGGTGGAGCAGAGTGTGTGCGCTGCTGTGCCTGATGAGGTGCTCGGCAGCCCACTGGTATGTGGGTGGAGCAGAGTGTGTGCGCTGCTGTGCCTGACGAGGTGCTCGGCAGCCCGCTGGTATGTGGGTGGAGCAGAGTGTGTGCGCTGCTGTGCCTGACGAGGTGCTCGGCAGCCCACTGGTGTGTGGGTGGAGCAGAGTGTGTGCGCTGCTGTGCCTGATGAGGTGCTCGGCAGCCCACTGGTGTGTGGGTGGAGCAGAGTGTGTGCGCTGCTGTGCCTGATGAGGTGCTCGGCAGCCCACTGGTGTGTGGGTGGAGCAGAGTGTGTGCGCTGCTGTGCCTGATGAGGTACTTGGCAGCCCACTGGTATGTGGGTGGAGCAGAGTGTGTGCGCTGCTGTGCCTGATGAGGTGCTCGGCAGCCCACTGGTGTGTGGGTGGAGCAGAGTGTGTGCGCTGCTGTGCCTGACGAGGTGCTCGGCAGCCCACTGGTATGTGGGTGGAGCAGAGTGTGTGCGCTGCTGTGCCTGATGAGGTGCTCGGCAGCCCACTGGTGTGTGGGTGGAGCAGAGTGTGTGCGCTGCTGTGCCTGACGAGGTGCTCGGCAGCCCACTGGTGTGTGGGTGGAGCAGAGTGTGTGCGCTGCTGTGCCTGATGAGGTGCTCGGCAGCCCACTGGTGTGTGGGTGGAGCAGAGTGTGTGCGCTGCTGTGCCTGATGAGGTGCTCGGCAGCCCACTGGTGTGTGGGTGGAGCAGAGTGTGTGCGCTGCTGTGCCTGATGAGGTACTCGGCAGCCCACTGGTGTGTGGGTGGAGCAGAGTGTGTGCGCTGCTGTGCCTGATGAGGTGCTCGGCAGCCCACTGGTGTGTGGGTGGAGCAGAGTGTGTGCGCTGCTGTGCCTGACGAGGTGCTCGGCAGCCCACTGGTATGTGGGTGGAGCAGAGTGTGTGCGCTGCTGTGCCTGACGAGGTGCTCGGCAGCCCACTGGTGTGTGGGTGGAGCAGAGTGTGTGCGCTGCTGTGCCTGATGAGGTGCTCGGCAGCCCGCTGGTATGTGGGTGGAGCAGAGTGTGTGCGCTGCTGTGCCTGACGAGGTGCTCGGCAGCCCACTGGTGTGTGGGTGGAGCAGAGTGTGTGCGCTGCTGTGCCTGATGAGGTGCTCGGCAGCCCACTGGTGTGTGGGTGGAGCAGAGTGTGTGCGCTGCTGTGCCTGATGAGGTGCTCGGCAGCCCACTGGTGTGTGGGTGGAGCAGAGTGTGTGCGCTGCTGTGCCTGATGAGGTACTCGGCAGCCCACTGGTGTGTGGGTGGAGCAGAGTGTGTGCGCTGCTGTGCCTGATGAGGTACTCGCAGCCCACTGGTGTGTGGGTGGAGCAGAGTGTGTGCGCTGCTGTGCCTGATGAGGTGCTCGGCAGCCCACTGGTGTGTGGGTGGAGCAGAGTGTGTGCGCTGCTGTGCCTGACGAGGTGCTCGGCAGCCCACTGGTGTGTGGGTGGAGCAGAGTGTGTGCGCTGCTGTGCCTGACGAGGTGCTCGGCAGCCCACTGGTGTGTGGGTGGAGCAGAGTGTGTGCGCTGCTGTGCCTGATGAGGTGCTCGGCAGCCCACTGGTGTGTGGGTGGAGCAGAGTGTGTGCGCTGCTGTGCCTGATGAGGTGCTCGGCAGCCCACTGGTGTGTGGGTGGAGCAGAGTGTGTGCGCTGCTGTGCCTGATGAGGTGCTCGGCAGCCCACTGGTATGTGGGTGGAGCAGAGTGTGTGCGCTGCTGTGCCTGATGAGGTGCTCGGCAGCCCACTGGTGTGTGGGTGGAGCAGAGTGTGTGCGCTGCTGTGCCTGACGAGGTGCTCGGCAGCCCACTGGTATGTGGGTGGAGCAGAGTGTGTGCGCTGCTGTGCCTGATGAGGTGCTCGGCAGCCCACTGGTGTGTGGGTGGAGCAGAGTGTGTGCGCTGCTGTGCCTGATGAGGTGCTCGGCAGCCCACTGGTATGTGGGTGGAGCAGAGTGTGTGCGCTGCTGTGCCTGATGAGGTGCTCGGCAGCCCACTGGTATGTGGGTGGAGCAGAGTGTGTGCGCTGCTGTGCCTGATGAGGTGCTCGGCAGCCCACTGGTATGTGGGTGGAGCAGAGTGTGTGCGCTGCTGTGCCTGATGAGGTGCTCGGCAGCCCATTGGTGTGTGGGTGGAGCAGAGTGTGTGCGCTGCTGTGCCTGATGAGGTGCTCGGCAGCCCACTGGTATGTGGGTGGAGCAGAGTGTGTGCGCTGCTGTGCCTGACGAGGTGCTCGGCAGCCCGCTGGTATGTGGGTGGAGCAGAGTGTGTGCGCTGCTGTGGCTGACGAGGTGCTCGGCAGCCCACTGGTGTGTGGGTGGAGCAGAGTGTGTGCGCTGCTGTGCCTGATGAGGTGCTCGGCAGCCCACTGGTATGTGGGTGGAGCAGAGTGTGTGCGCTGCTGTGCCTGATGAGGTGCTCGGCAGCCCACTGGTATGTGGGTGGAGCAGAGTGTGTGCGCTGCTGTGCCTGATGAGGTGCTCGGCAGCCCACTGGTATGTGGGTGGAGCAGAGTGTGTGCGCTGCTGTGCCTGATGAGGTGCTGGGCAGCCCACTGGTGTGTGGGTGGAGCAGAGTGTGTGCGCTGCTGTGCCTGATGAGGTGCTCGGCAGCCCACTGGTATGTGGGTGGAGCAGAGTGTGTGCGCTGCTGTGCCTGATGAGGTGCTCGGCAGCCCACTGGTATGTGGGTGGAGCAGAGTGTGTGCGCTGCTGTGCCTGATGAGGTGCTCGGCAGCCCACTGGTATGTGGGTGGAGCAGAGTGTGTGCGCTGCTGTGCCTGATGAGGTGCTCGGCAGCCCACTGGTGTGTGGGTGGAGCAGAGTGTGTGCGCTGCTGTGCCTGATGAGGTGCTCGGCAGCCCACTGGTATGTGGGTGGAGCAGAGTGTGTGCGCTGCTGTGCCTGATGAGGTGCTCGGCAGCCCACTGGTGTGTGGGTGGAGCAGAGTGTGTGCGCTGCTGTGCCTGATGAGGTGCTCGGCAGCCCACTGGTATGTGGGTGGAGCAGAGTGTGTGCGCTGCTGTGCCTGACGAGGTGCTCGGCAGCCCCTGGTATGTGGGTGGAGCAGAGTATGTGCGCTGCTGTGCCTGACGAGATGCTCGGCAGCCCACTGGTATGTGGGTGGAGCAGAGTGTGTGCGCTGCTGTGCCTGACGAGGTGCTCGGCAGCCCACTGGTATGTGGGTGGAGCAGAGTGTGTGCGCTGCTGTGCCTGACGAGGTGCTCAGCACCAGAAGAGCTGCCCGCCTGGTTGCGTGGCAGCACCCACTTCGACTGGAGGCTTGCACATGTATGTTGTGCCTGCCGCAACCTGTGATAAAAGTATCGGCTGCAGTGGCTCACCTCACTGGTTGCAATCGCTGTGGCGGGAGCTCATCTTGTAGGACCGCGGCTGAATGCGTTGCAGCAGGGCTGGCGGGGTATGCGCAAACTGGGTTGCGGGTAAAGAACGGTGTGTGCAAGCTGGGTTGTGGGTGATGGAAATGGGGGCCCGGCATATGGTCATGCTTCGGTTAGGCTCGGTGGTACTGCTCGGCTGCCTGGTCACTGCCACTCGTAAACCTCGCCATTGCATGGTCATCGGGGATAATTCCTGTAGCTGTCTTCATCTCGGATTGAATGCAAACGCAAACGATATCCATGCCCCAGGCACCCAGCGGGTGTCTAATTTCATTACCGGTACAGGGAGAAGAAAGCTGAGTTGCAGAAGCATTGTGGAGCAATGCCTAGTTCCTCTGATTTTTTCCAAAGCTCACGATCCTGGCTGAATCATGCAGTTAAGGCGCACAAACGGTGGCCATGGGTGTTGCAACATGGGTGTTTTGCTGGGAATGATGTTGCGTGGCGACTGCTGGCCTAGCAATGCAGAGGGCAGTGGTGCCCCAGATGTCTGCCCCCCACAAGCATAATGCAGTTACATCATCCTGCATTACGCAAGTTTCTTCATTTTAAACGGTCGCCTGGTATGTGATCAGCATGAAACAAGAACAGTTATGCACAGGTGTGAGATTCGTCAGGATTGGGTACTGCCCGCAACCCTGTCATCATCATCATATACCCATTCAAGCCATAGCATCAGCGCCATCGGCCCCACGCCCTGTGTTACTGTATGCCTGCATGATGATGAGCTCCGTGCATGCTTGCAGCATGATTCAAGGCAAGTGGCAGTGGCAGGGCTGATTGCACAGCAGAATAGAAAAAGCAGGGCCCATTGCTTGGGTTGTGCTTCGTTTGCCACGCCCTTGCACCCTGGGCTGTCAGATTCTGGCAGTTGTGCCAGGCGTGCAGCGCCTTGCAATGCAGTGTAGCAGTGCTGGCCTTGACAGGCCGTGCCTGCGACGGTTGCTGCCTGCCGTGCAGGGTGGCTGGGCTGCAGGGTGCGCCAGGGCTGGTTGCTGCAGGCAGCGCAGCCAGACCCAGCCAGCAGGTACTGTACACAGGCCGAAGGGTTGGTGCCCCCGAAGCAAACTACTCTGGACTTGGATGCTTGCTACGTGTTTATCAGTACAACCAGCGGCGCAGTACAGTGGGTGGAGCCAGCTTTGCTTACATGCGGAGCCTCGCATGCAGGGGTAGGGTGACACTGCTTGCTTGCTTGCCTTTTGCTGCTGCGTTGGAGTGCTGCTTCTTCTTGACAACCCGCTCGCCCTACTGACCGATACAGCCAGCAGCAGCTGCAGCTGGCTCTCACTACTAGTGGTGAACAGCCGCTGTTCTGGCAGTTCAGGCAGGACTGCAGCGGCTTGCAGCATGATGTGCTGCTGATGCAGCTGGCAGCGGGGTGGATTTTGCTCGCAGGAATGTTGCCGCCTGCTGCATCGGCCAAGGGAAGCTGTGTGCCGCCTGCTGCAGTGGGTTGGTGCAGAAAGCAGCAGCAATGTAAAGGACGAATTTTAAACGGCTTCTGGGCGCCAGGTAGATGCACAGCTGCGTACCTCAAACAATGCTGGACCAGGAGACCCCCGCCCAAGTAATCCTGGTGCTCCGAGTGGGCTGCCATGCAGGCACGCATTCCTGCAGCAAGCCCTCAAACATCCGAACATGCCTGTAGCGCAGAGAATAGCAGGGCAGAAGTGTCAACGAGTGCACACCCCACAAGAAAAAAGAAGCAAGTATACTACTGTTGCTACGTAGCAACATGGACTGGGCAGGAAACTTGCATTGATTACTTTACACCTTGGACACCGAGCTGTACACCATACATAGCCACTGCCCTGCAACACGGCACAAGACAGAAAGAGAGGCTTGCAAGGCTTACTACCCGAGCAGTCTCTCTTTGGTCAAGCACATAAACACTGTGCCTGCGAGTGCCGTTGGTTCAATGCCATCAGCTGCTCGCTGGCCAACCGCCCGACTCTGCTTGCATTCCGCGCCACCACATGTGCACAAAGGGACGACATTGTCAGGCGCAGGCAGCCGTCACCAATGACAGCTTCCGCCTTTGCCCAGACACACAACACATGCATACAGGCTGGCGCTTGTCTATCCATCAGGTGCCGGCCTTCACACGCAGGTGGTTCCATCGTTAGGGTTGGTTTCAGCCACTCCAAACCCCAGCCCTGACAACATAAAAAAACCCAACACTCAGCGCCTTGAGGAGAGCCCTACCCCACGTGCCAGGCCGGCACCCTGCTTGCTGCACCCCGGGGTGTTTCCCACGACGGGAATCTCGATGATTCTGAACCCTAGGGTTCAAGACAACCCAAAAGTGAAAGCAGCACCCTGCCAACAGCTGACACTCCATGATCTGACATGTGCAGCAGTTGCTGGCAGTTGGTGCCACCAGCTGGATGCCTGGCGGCAGGCTCAACTGCCGAGCAACAGAGGTCCACACACAGGCGCACTGCTTGACCATACGCAACACGCCGCCGCACAGGGGTACCGCTGTGCTTGCCTAGGTCGGAGCAGCGCTGGAGCGACCAGCTGGGTGCAGCAAGCAACTGGTCCATTCAACGCCAGCAGGACGACATGCACTTCTCACATCACACGGTGCATGGCCACCACACTGTGTGCACCTTGTTGCAATACCCCAGTTAGGTCAAACCCCTAGATCTGCACACATGCGCAGCGCAGCACACACACAAAGATCGCTAGCAGTATGGACAGCAGGCGCAGCTGCAGGTGCCGCAGGTTGCGGTGCGTGCACTAGCCAAGAGTGCCACGGGAAGCACAACCTGGTTACAAAATGATCAGATGCCGCTGCTGGCGTGGTACAGCAGGTGCCAAGGTCCAACACTTGACGTATGCCCGCATCTCTCAAACAATCTCTTAAGCACACCTGCCTGCTTGCCGCGGCTCCTCTGGTGCTGCAGTAACTCACAGACTTCACTCCACAATTTATGCCACCTGCAGCTGCAGCCACGCCTGGCCATGAAAAAACAATGGAAGCAGCCGCCGCCACACAGCGCCGAAAATATGCCAGCATCAGTTGATGCCGCAGCAACGCCAGTGTTCCTTGATAATTCAGATGTTATCTTCTCGCAAAGATTCGCCAGTGCCTGCCACAGCCTGTCAGGAAGCAGCCGCGCTGCAGCACAGTACTCAGTCACCATGGCACCACCCAAGCACCGGCACCACCGGGTGGCAGCACACAAAGCCACACGACACAGCAGCAAACAATGTGATGCAGCATGCCGGGGGGTTCACATGCCGCGCCTGCAGGCCTCGCACCTTGAGCAGCGTGTGTCCTGCAAGCCGGCACCACGCGCTTGCAGCATACCCTACACCTGACCCAACCACCACATGCCTATGTAGCCCAGCAGCACGGCGCCCCAGCCGTCAAAAAAAGCAGTACGTACACAGCTAGCTTCCAACCATCACCCCTGCTCCCTGCCGCCCGCACTGTGCACAAGCCAAGAGGGCAGACAGACCAGCCCAGCCTGCCTGCAGGCAAGCCGGCAGCCGTTCATTCCCTGTGCCCTGCCGCAAAGCCTGCAGCAAGTGATCAACCCGAAAACCCCGTCAAGAAATGGCAAAACCGCACAGACACAAGCGCCAACGCCCGCAGCAGCAGCCGTCCTGACGCAGCATGTTTGCTGCACCAGACACCCAGCTGCGGCTGCAGCGGTCGCAGCACTCCCTCCCCTCGCCGCACCCCCAACAAGAGCTCAGCCAGCAACCAAGCATTTCCTGCAAGTCTCCTGCAAGCAATGGCGGTCCTGCAAGACAGGCCGCCGTACTGCAAGCCTCGCAAGCTTATGCGCTGTGGTGACGGCTGCCTAGTTCTTGTAGACCTCTGGGAGGGAGCTGCCGCCAGTGCCTGCCAGCTCAGCGCCTGCCAGGTAGGCATCAGCCAGCTGCACACGCTTCACGTTGTCCTGCTCGTCCACCAGCTGCTTGCCGTACTTGATCAGGATCTGTTGTTACATGACACATGTGTAACAAGGAGAGAAGAAGAAGAGCATCGCAGAAAGCAAGAGCAGGTCAGAGACTTCGGAGAAAAGACATCTAGGAAAGCAGCGAACATGCCAAAGCTGTGGCAAGCTTAGACTGCAGAAGAATCGACTGAACAACTAGCATGCATGGTTTAACATCACGCCAGCGTGGCAAGTGCACTGCAGATGTAGGGAGTTGCTGCTGCTGCAAAGCTTGACGACATCATGTTACTTGCCTCCCTTCAACTGATGCAATCTATGCCTTACAGCATACCAAGCACTCCCTCAACCACCTGCATCCTGTGCTGCTGGCTCTGCTTGTCCTTCCACATGCAGCAGCAAACCGAATCACACCATCCCAATCCCAAACCCTGTACCCGCAGAACCGAGCCACTGCAAACTCACGTCCATGGGCATGGCGGGCTTCTCAAAGTTGACCTTGCCCTCACGACTGTTGATCAGGCGCTTGCCGATGTTCTCCACGCCAATGCCTGAGATGAACTCGCGCACCTGCAGTGGAAATGTGTGGACGTTGCAACGCGGCGCAGAAGCAGAGGGTGAGTGCGCCACAATCATAGGCAGCTACAGAGGCATTGCTGCGGTCAGCATTGATGCTGCTGATGAAACCATGCAGCAGCAGCGCGGGTGCAAGCGCACCGCAACATCCATGTCGAGCAACACCCAATCTCAGCACATCAATTTCTGCAGCTGCCTGCCAGGGCGCTGTGGTGGAAGAGGAGCTCGCAGTTGCCCATGCCATGCCTGCCTGTAAAGACGCCAGCTTCCCCTTCAACAACAGCAGTGGCAGTGGTCCACTGCCACTGCTGCTGCTGTTGTTGAAGGGGAAGCTGGCATCTTACAGGCATGGCATGGGCAACTGCGAGCTCCTCTTCCAGCACAGTACTTGCACATATATGCTGTCGCTCCAAGCTAAATACGTCCAACCATGATGCTGCTTCAAACACCGACTGACATACCATACTGACGAGCCATGCGGTAACGCAGGCGTCTCGCACCTGCCCATGCTCGACTGTCACAGCACAAAAACACCCTTGTTACAAACACGTGTTACAAACGCACCTTGTCGTCGTACACGCGCGCGCGCAGGGCACCGAAGAAGTCGATGGACTGGCCCGGGAAAGTGTCCACCAGCACCTCCACCTCACCACGGGAGACCTTGTCCTCCTGTCGTCATGTCAAGTGTTGTTGACGGCAGCAGCACAGCAGCAAGGCAGCAGAGGCAGGACCACAACGGTGTTGCAGGCGCCGGACAGCAGGCGGATGACACAGTCACCTAAAGAAGCCATGCTGCTGTGGACACACAATGCACTGACGGCACCCGTTGGCCACTCACTCCAGCGATAATGCGGAATGCGTTGCTGATGTTGATAATGCTGCATAACAAACTGCTGCTGCTGCTGCTGCTGCGATTTTATGCCTCAACTGCTTCACCTCGCATGCACGACATGCAAACGTCAACCATGCTGCCCCAAAGCCCTGCTGCGGCGAATCAGCACCTGGAAATGCCCATGCACACGCCGATGCGGTCCTCGCGTGTGGGGTTCCAGTAGTACTTCTCCATACGGCCATCACGGATGAGAGGGGCGTACAGGGTGGAGAAATCGTTACCTGCGCGTAATTTTGCAGCAGCAGCAAGACAGCAGGTGAGCAGGTCAATTTGCTGCTACAAAGGCTGCTGCTGCACCCCCTGGACCCTGTACTGCGACCTCCAGCCGCACACCCCCACCCCCACCCCACCTGTGCAGATGATGACTAGCAAAACTAGACGATGAATGTTGGACACCAGCTGCCCGCCCCTGGACCCTGTACCGCAAAACCTCTGGCCGCACCCCCACCCCACCCCACCTGTGCAGATGATGGGCACGCGGGGGATCTCCTCGTTCTTGTACACGCCTGGCAGCTGCACGTTGGTGGGGTTGTCGGCGACGTTCATCAGCGTGGCGTTGACCATCTGGTTGTTCACGGTGTACTGCGTGGCCTCGCCCATGCGGCCCGCGCCCGCGTCCAGGTCGTTGATGAACAGCGAGCACATCTTGCCCTTCTTGATCTGGTCAGACGCCTCCCTGCACATTCGACCCAAGGCAGGACGCACCATACACAAGGCTGGGTTGACTACTGGCTGGAAGTGGTGCGCTTGCCACATGCGCATGAGCATGCCCTGCCCTTCCAGACCAGGAGGGGTGTGGTCAGCTGCCTCGTGCCAGGTGGTGCGCTCTAGCGCAGTGTTGCATTGCTAGGACGTGTATGCAGGCGAGCAAACACATACGCTGTGCACGTGTCCGCTGCGGTGGGTTCAATCCACCTGCTGCTGTGTAATCATCTGCACCTGCTGCTGTGTGTTCAATCCACCTGCTGTGCTGACACTGCTGTTCCGTGCTCGACTGCCCCACGATCAACACACTTCGGCAGCAGGCCGGCTGCTCACCTGTAGCGCTGGCGGATGAGCTTTGCGGGCTCTCCTGCATTTCCAGACTCCAGCTCACCAGCGCTCATCACGATGGGGCTGATGCCCAGCTTCTTGAACGCCAGCGCGCACTGGAAGGTCTTACCCTGCAGGCACAGGCACGCGCGCGTCGCAAGCAAAACAGCTGCAACATGAGACAGAAGCCTAGAACAAGCAAGCTGAGCTGCAGAACACAATGCTCAGGAAGCCGACTTGCCTTGCTCAATACCACTGCTCCCACCTGAGAGTGAACCCTGATGTAACCCGACACTCCCCCAGCGCCGCTGACTGCGCACCTGACCCTTGCCACCCCAGATGCCCAGGATGAGGGGCACCTTGATCTTGGGCAGGTCCATGAAGTTCTTGGCGATGTGGATGGTGATCTTGTCCAGGAAGGCGGGGGAGATGTAGAAGCCTGCAGGTGCAGCAACATGCCCAGCAGCCTCAGTTCAGACCTCACAGAGTGCAGGCAATGGAGCCGGCATATCCTGTCCTGCAAGGCCAGGGTGTACAGCTGGTAAAGCTGCAGACTATGTTCCTGGTGACAGCAACTGTGTTGCACCACATGCACTGATGGCAACGTGGAGCAGCGCAGCAACAGGGAGGTGCAAGTGCTGCCATTGAACTGGTCCAGCAATGTGCAACCTTCTTCTTCTTGCATCAGCTACCCCTGGACTAGTTCAATGGCAACACTTGCACTTCCGTGTTGCTGCTTCGAACAGGCACTGTTTCAACCAGCAACTGCAGTAGAAGCAAGGGAGGGCCAAAGACACCTTTTGCCTGCACACACAGAAGGCTCCTATGCATACTCACGTACAAGCCAGCTGAGCAAATTCCACACCACTTTGGCAATGATCCACCCCTTGGCTGCCTGCTGCTGGAGGTCAGACAGTGAGTACAGTGCAGAGCTGTGCAATGCAGCTACAGCAGGCCCCACAGCGCCTCACCATCCTCAATGTTGTTGAAGGTCTTGGCTGCCTGGCTCAGGTAGTCTGTGGACGACATGACAGCGTTCTGGGTGCCAGCAGTGCCGCCCCAGCCCTGGAACAGCTCATCCACCATGCCACGGCCGCGTGCAATGTCTTGCTGCAGGCACGAAACGACAACAAGCCAGGCTGTTAGCTGTGGTGCTTGCAGGATAACAAGGGCTGCGCCTGCAGGGAGTGTAGGGAGGCTACTGCAGGCAGTCCCAACAGCACAGCAGCAGCCCCGATCACGATACTGCGCGCCACCCGGCTCTTGATGCATACGCAAATGGCAGGCCAACAAGTTTGCAGGAACTGGTGCAGGTGATAGAGAGAGGTTTGTTGACAAATCGACAGCAGCCCCGGCTGTTGTGAAAGTGTGGGGGTTCCATGCGAAGGCCATGTGCTGGATTGAACGCGAATGCTGACTGCAACGGTTGCGGCCAGAGACCTCTGTAAGATGCTCCTGGTGCTGCTGCTGGTGCCAGAGCTACTGCTGCAGCAGAACCAGCAGTTGATCATGCTGATGCCCTGCCAGCTGACAGCTGCTCTATAAACTGCAATCACTCCTTTGAAAAGGCTATCCAACGCTCGTCCTGGACCAATGCGTGTAATGGCAGCACGGGATTGCAGCAACCAGCTCAGGTGAACGCCGTTGAGAGCCCCATTGCCTCGCCTCCCATCAATACGTTGCGTAACCAATGCAGAATCTCGTGATATTATCATTGCTGCGCTGAATGCTGGTTCCACGTAGTGCCCCAGTGCACCAGGGCACCTCCTCAAGCGCCTCGACGCTTCTGCTGCTCACACCTGGTCATCGGACACGTCGTTGCCAGCATCCATGCCACTCCAGCGACCCTTATGGGTCTTGCTTGCCTGGACAGGTGCCACGCGAACCTGCACACACCACGTCGAAGCGCACGGCCAAGTGTCGAGTGGAGTGCCACTGAACAAAGCGCTACAAGCATACGTTCACCCAATTCACGGCACCCGAAATAAACACAGCCAACAAACAGCATTTGTCAGGAGTTTCAGGATTGATCGAGGAACACACTTCAGCCAGGCAGCTCACCTGCTTCACGGCAGGACGTGCAGCGCATGGGCGCTGCCCAGCAATGCTGCGAGGCAAAAGCTAAGTAAAAACCAATGTGTGTTCAAACTGCCCGGGTGTTGATACTCAGCAGCAAAGCCCACCTTTTCTGGCCTGCGAGCTGCATAGTGCTGTTGTTTCCTGGTGACGAGCGAGGACGGACAAGTGAAAAAGGTGACGGCTTCGCGGCCAGCGACACGCAAAGGTGCAGCGCATGACTGGGACCAAGTCTTCTATAACACACCATAAAACCTCGGAATTTGAACGCTTCGCGGTCTCAGCAAGTATCTCCAAACCAGACAGTCAATTTATAACACCTGGCAGCCGATACTCAGCGCGTGCAGCAGCAGCATGCCGGCCCGGAATGACAGCGGGCTGCTGCCTGCCGCAGCCGCAGTGCCTGAAGAAAGCACACAGAAAATAAAATGACTTTCAGGTTACTAAAGCGGCTGCGGGTGACTTTTACGCAGCCCGCTATGCAAGGTGGTATGGCCGCTCAGGTCTGCTGGACCTGCAGCATAGCAGGGGGTGTGGTGGGTGTGGTGTAAAAGAACGGATTTAACGGCTCCTGGGCTCCAGGTAAATGCAAACGACATACCTTCAAAGCAATGCTTGACCAGGAGCGGCCCGCTCAAGCTCTCCTGGTGCTCCGAATGTGCTGCCATGCAGGCAAGCTGGCCAGCATCAAAGCATCATCTTCATACGCACCTGTACCGCAAACCCGATTTCAAAAGCGGCAGTGTCACGAGAGTAGCCCGAGCGGACCAACTCTCGGACGCCGTCCTCCAGGCACTTATAGCGTCCTGGTGTGGTGTGGTGGTGAGTTTGGCAGTTCAACTGACCCAAAAGATGTGCCCCACCAGCAACATGAGGCCTTCTTCTGGGATTCAATCACATTTTAACCATGCACAAACCACATCATGCGGCTTTTCATGTGCATTGCACCGCAGTGCATGAAAAACGCAGCAGTCAACCTTAACCCAGCATGAAAGCAGTGCATGTGCT
This sequence comes from Scenedesmus sp. NREL 46B-D3, assembly GCA_014080715.1. Classification (NCBI taxonomy): domain Eukaryota; kingdom Viridiplantae; phylum Chlorophyta; class Chlorophyceae; order Sphaeropleales; family Scenedesmaceae; genus Scenedesmus; species Scenedesmus sp. NREL 46B-D3. The sequence goes on along the minus strand of JACERP010000122.1, from coordinate 123,366 downwards.
TCAGAAAGCCGGCTGAATGTGCTGCCAAACTTGGATAAGCAGCACTTAATCTAGCAAGGAACAAACCCAGGAAAGTAAACCCTCCCTCCTGCCGCTCCAAGCGCTCGCATGCAAGCAAAGCTGGCTTCACTTACTGCAATATGCATATGCTGTAGCTGGATGCAGGCTTGAGCTGCTGTGAGCTCAAAGCACAAGGGAGGCTGCCCTTCAGACTTGCACAGCAAGCCAAGCGTCTTCACTGTGCCTCCTCAACAAGTAGCAATGGTCTACGCACGAAGCGGGTGCGCAACACCTTTCACTGCACAATGCACTGCCTGATGAGCATCGCACCTGCTGAGGTTGCAGGCACGCTGAACTTCAACACAATACTGGTCAAGCCTTGCTTGTAATGCTGCTGAGCATGCAGAATGATTCAGTAACCCAATGCATGCTTGCTTTCTAGTGTGCAGCGCAGCAAGTAAGCTGATTGAGCAGCAGATGGAGCACGCCTGCAGGCCCAACTGCAGGCTGCACCAGCCACCGCCCAGCAGGACAGAATCAGAGGCACGTGCTTGCTGAGGAAGCTTGAGGAACACCACAACGCACAGTGCTTACCGTTGTTCACACATTACAATCAGGCTCCTTTTGCCGGGCAACGCACACCAGCATAACAAATGCCACAGTGTCTGTCTGACTACACCCCACTTGCCCATCTGCAAACCACAACCTTTCTCGCCAGGCACACTACAAGCAACCACAACCTCAGCAGTACGCTTCATCTGCGCACGATGTGCTGCCACCCTGCCGGCCTGAGCCGCCGCTGCTGTTGATGATGATTGGTGCTGTCCTGCCGCACACTTCGAGAAACAGCAGCACCAGCACCAGCACCAGCAATCAATTGCCCACTGCGCACACACCTGCAAGCAGCCGCTGCAGCTGCCTCACGTGCAAGTTGCGGGGCTGCTGCTGTCGCTAGTAAGCAATGCGGCTGGCAGCTCAACTTGTTGATGAGGTCACTGTCATTGCCCACTGGCCGCCAAGCTACCTATGAATGTGTTGTCATTAGTGTGCACCCGCAGGCGCCGCCAGCACTGCTACCAACACAGGTCCATAATGTACAAACACAAACACTACCAGCACACAAAAGAAGAGGGTGCCTGCCGAGCACCAAAGCACAACAAACCCAAGACCAAGGCTCTCAAAACACACTGTACACCCACGCTCCCACGGGAAGCAACACACGTGAAGCAGGCTGCTGTCGCCGCCTTGCACACCGCCAGCAGCCCGCACTCCAACACGACACAGCAACCTAGCGGCGTTCCCTGCTGTGCGCCACCACGACTGCCAGCGCCACCAATGCCTTGCCTGCTGTGCGCAGCAATGCTGCCGCAACACCAAACATGCACAGCTGCAGCACGCACTGCGCTGCTGCTGCTGGGGGTGTCGCTGCTGACAGCACACATGCCAGCAACTCGCCAAGGGAGGAGGTTTGGCGCTTGGCCTGCCAAACCGCTGCTCCGCATGCAACTGTATCAAAACAACTGCTGCTGTGGACGATGCTGCACTGCCATCACATGTGCGGCACAGCAGCAAAGATGCAACCAGGGGCCTGCTTCTGGTGCTGTCTCTGCTTCTTCCTCTGTTGTTACATGTCACGCTGTTGCTGCTGCTGCTGCCACAGCCGTTTGCCGCCTCAGGGCCAGTAATGCAGACCTCCTTTGGCTGCAGCGCCTCGCATATCCCTGCGGTGCTGCTGCCGCTGTCAAGCAGCAAGCGGAAGCAATGGCAAGCCAACGCTGACAGCGCCGGGAAGCTGCAGCACCACACGCGTCAGCGAGCTGCCGCCGCCGCTGACGCTGCTGCTGCGGCTATGTTGCAATAGCCGTTGCTGCCGTTGCTGCCGCGGTACTTACACCACGCGCGCCAGCAGGCTGGAGGCATCGACCAGGTTCGGCAGCGGAGTCTGCGCTGCCGTGCCGCAGCCGCACCTGCATCAGCTGCTGCTGCTGCTGCTGCTGCTCCGTGCTTCACAGCACGCGCACCAGCAGTCCAAACGCGCCGCGCAGCAACCGCACCGCCAGGCATGCTGCTGCTGCTGCTGCCTTGCAGCTGACGCCGCTGACCAGCCGCACGCTGCCCTTGATGGCGCCAACGTAGCCTGTGCAGAAGCCTGCAGGGGCCGCAGCAGCAGCAGCAGCAGCAGCAGAGGTGGTCGTGAGATTGACAGTAAGCCTGCAGGGGCAGCAGTGAAGCAGCAGCAGCTGGGCATGCAGGGGCAGCAGTACAGCGTACAGGGGCAGCAGCAACACATGTGGCCGTGAGCTGTTACCAAGTCAGAAACCATGGCATCACGGCCCAGGCTAGAAGTGCATACCTGCTCGTGAACACCAACGTTAGCTACGAACAGCACCAGTTCAGGCCGTGTCACCTATCCCAGACTCGCCATTAGTCATGCCACACGACACACCCATGTGTACACCAGCATTTGCAGCATGCACGCCCATCTTCAAGCAAGCCCCCCACCCCAACACCCCACCTCACACAAGCATAGCACAGCTGCACCAGCACAGAACCAAGCGACCCGTATCTCGGCCTCACCGTAAGCCAGGCCACCAAGCAGCCCCAAGATGGAGGTGTACACCAGCTCCGACAGCATGCCGACAAACAGCGCTCCGACAGCTTGGCACCAGATCATCTCGGCGTACGGGCTACCCAGGAAGCCACTGGTGTAGCTGAGCAGGCCGTTCAGCAGCGAGGCCTGCTCCTCGATCAGCGACTTGCCGATGGACATGCCTGCACTGAAGCCGCTCAGGCCAAGCCGCAGCGCCTGCAGGAACAGGGGGTCGGCGACAGCAGCAGCAACAGCAGTCAAATGTTGCTCAGCGGCATGCCTGCAAGTGGGCCACGCAAACCCGTGGTGAACGCAACACATTCACAGCAGCAGCAGCAGGAACATCAGCAGCAGCACCAGCAGCAGCACAACCACCACCAGCAGCAGCAGTGGACGATGAAGATGATGCAGGAGACCATGGTTAATACGTTGAAGCCCGCCAGCCCAAGTGCAGCGCCGGCAGGCTGGCAAACAGAACAGCGAGTCCCGTTGGCACTTACAGAGAGAGAGAGAGAGAGAGAGAGAGAGAGAGAGAGAGAGAGAGAGAGAGAGAGAGAGAGAGAGAGAGAGTAGTTACACGTGGGTCCATTACTAAACAAGCATGGTGCGTCAAATGCAAGCATACACCACAAGTGAGGCAGTGCCATGTGTGGTGCAGGAAACCACAACAAGTGCAGCTGCTGCATGTCCAAGACCTGAACGGCCTGTAGGAAACTCATGACACGCTGTGGCCGCGGCATGCACGATAGCTGCTGCTGCCGCTGCTATGCATGCACATGCCGCAACCGTTTGTGGATGCAGTCCGCGAAGCAGTGCGCACCTGTGTGATGCCTTGTGCCATCACATAGCTGCGCCATAGCTTCATGGCCAGCCCCGGCCAGCTGCTGGCATACGCTGCATCAAACAGTGCTGCGTTGAGGCTGGTCAGCATTCGCCGCGGCAGCGACGGCTGCCCGCCGCTGCTGCCAAAGCCATCCTGCAGCTGGTACGGTGACTTGCACTGCAGCGGACGGCACCCACAGCATGCACGGCAGGTGATGGGCAACATACAAGGCAGTGGCAACAGCTGTCCGCATGCATGCTTGTTGTGCTTGCAGAAGTGCCTGGCACGTTGACATGTTTGTGTCATGTGCCGACCAGACCTTGCGCAGGACAGTGTTTGTGCTGATGCTGATGCAACAGCTGCAAGGCCTTGACCTGGTCACGCGGTGCAGGAGCATAAGCTCTGCTAGGGTGGCTGCTGCCCTACGGACACGACTACGAACAAGCAAAAGCTGCCAAGAAGGCTGCAGGCACAGTGCCTGTAAGCAGGCAGGCAAGCAGGCACCCACCAGCTCGCATGTGTTGGCCCTCCTGCCCTGGCCCTGAGACCTTAGGGTGCGCTGCCAATCTTGCAGGCAGCGTTTGTGAATGTATCTAAGGCTGCCGGAGCATGCACAAGGCGACAAAAGCTCCCCGCCTGGCTCGGTGCTGTCTGCTGTGTCCCAACAGAGCCTACAAGTGGGCTGCTCCTGCTCGACCCGTAGGACGTCCTGCTGCGGAGGTAATACCGAGGCCTCTTGTACCAGCTTGCTGACTGTCGGAGCAGGAGATACGCGGTTGCAGGCCCGTTGCCTGTGCAGCACCGGCATTCTCGAAAGCGGAAAATCAGCACACTTGCATGCACATCTCAAAGTAATACAAACGCACCCTCAAATCATCTACGGTGACTGGCGGCAGCTCGGGCTGCCCTTGTCAAGGCATCTTGCAGTTGCTCCCTAGAGCCTGTACCCTGCTGACAGTGGTAACTGACGACCATACTTTTAATACTTTGTTGGGCTCTGCTAACCAGGCAGCCAAGTTGAGTCGTAAACGGTTACTTCTGTTGCCTCCACCTCACACCAGCTCAGAACTCATGCTTATCATTTGAGCAAATACAGGGTAGGGGTAGGGTTTGCCCTGGCTCAACGTGGGCAGGGCCAGCTGCGCAGAGAAGGCATCCCTCCTCCACTCAGAAGCTTACTGGATTCTTATATATAGCTCTACAGAACACTGACACAGCCGTAGGATGACCATTTGCACCAGTGGGTTGTGGGCTAGCTGGCGGCAATGCTCCTGCAACATACCGGGTTGAAGTGCTGCTGCTTGTAACATACGCTGTTTTGACTGTGGTGCAACAGGCATGTACACTGCCATATGGTGCTGCTGCACCAGCCCAAGGCTAAGTAGCGCAGCCTCAAGCATGGTGCGATCATAACATCTGTTCAGAATGTGGCAGGTGTTACGCAGGTGTCAGGGCCCAGATACATCATGTGAATGGACACAGCACTGCATGCATGCATGCATGAAAAGAAGTGCCCCACAGCCTACCACCCTCCCGCAGGCAAGCTCTGCTGCGTGCACCAACTTGAAATCATGTATGATGCTGAAAGGCACAGTAGACACGTAGTAAGTATTTTGTGTGTTTTCACAGCAGTAGATGTGCGGGCCGCCAGACAGAGTTGTTTGCCAAAGTTCACCAAAGGCAAGTGCTTGGCGGTGTTTGCTCCTTGTTAGGGGCGGAACTTGATGTTGCTGACCACGTGAACACCTGCACTTGGGCTTTGCAGCAGTAGGGCAGTGCAGCATCAAATCACACTGCGCGTGCACATCTTTGCACATGGCAGGCTGCAGGCTTACATGCCACGTCTCATAGGAGGAAGTGACCGCTGCACATGCGCACCTGCGGCAATTGCTCTTGCGGGCAAGAGGGCGGCAGCTGTGTTGTTCACAGTGTTCTGCGCGCCAAAGCCGCGTCCATTTGCATGTGCAGCATCTCCATGGCGGCACCACAGTGCATTCATGACTGAAGTAGCTAGCTAGTAGCTGACGAAACTGGCACTTATGCAATCAGGTTCCTGCAAAAAGCACAAGGAGGAACAATGTCCTGGCTGCGTTCCCACTCTGCGTTGTCCTGCAGGTACAGCACTCATGGGCCAGCACTGCTCAGGGAATGGCGAGTGGTCACATCTGGCGTGGTCCTGCCAGAAGGAGCCTTTGAAGCTACTTGGCGCAGCAGTGTTGCATGGTTGCTGAAGTTCGCATGGTGACTGGAGGCTTTCCCAGCAAACGCAGCAGCGCCTGTCACAGCCACCAGTGCTGTTGGCAAGGGCATCAGGAGGGCCCCTTCCAACCGGGTGCTGTGGACCCGTGGTGGAAGACTATTTGGCAATGCACACGTATTATGCCAAGCATCACATGACACTTGGTGTGCTGCACACTGCTTCCAGTGCACGGATGTGCCACACCCGTCACGGTGAGCTGGTGAGCTGGTGAGCTGAACGTGCCCAGCTGCTCAACTTGTATGTGAGATAGGTATGCTGAGTTTGTTCATGAACACTGCGTCTCGCTGTTCACGTAAATGCATTCACAGGCCAGCAAACATCATACTGAGCTCGCCAGGTCATATATATACATCAATCATAAAGGATGCCTTCCTCATGAGGACCTGATCAGTTGCCCCGCTGACCGTCACAGCGCAGTAATTGCATTCAGAAAGTGTAAGAAACAGGGTAGATGCCACATACACATTTATGCCACCCACTTTGTTGACGTCATAGCCATCTTGATGCTCTCAACAGCACCTGCTGCTTGAGTACGGTAGTTCAGCAGTGACCATGGTGACTGACGAGCGGCACGCGGCCATATCATGGCCCCGCTTGGGTTTGACATTGTAGACAACATTATATCGTACACCATCACTGTCCACCGCGCCGTAGCTTGCACCGTCGGCTGCAGGCAGGAATCCTGTGTTGCCGCGTGCCAGGTCAGACACATGATACCCGTGTCCACCCTCCGAAGAATTTTCCATGCCTTATTTTTATTCGTCACATACATCCAATTATTACTTTTGACTGGATTTCATGATAAGAACTCAAAGTAAGCATTGACAAGCAAGTACGAGCGGCTCGAAAGAGCTGTACAGTTGATAGTTCAATGGAATTGTGTACTTGCTTTTACTTTAAGTTCACGGATCTGTACAGTTCCACGGCAAACACAATCAGACCCGAGCGTGCCCTGCTACAGGCTCAGGAGTTCCAAAGGTACTGCCGAACGGGGCCAGGGCATTCATCACCGGGCACAAGTCTTGTATTGTGTTTTTTTCTCTTTTTTAGCTTTACTGGTCACTGCATGCCTCGAGCTGCTTCAAACGCAGCGCGGCCTTAGTCAGCCAGCGGCCTGCTTCGGCTTTCGTGTTACTCGTTCTCCGGCCACATTGCATCAGTGTCAACTGGCACATTAATTTATGTCGAACGATTAATCCTTCATATGTTGTTGCGCTTCTTGGTCATTGCACAGGTTTTCCTGCGACACACAGCCTGGGCACAGCTGTGCTGTCCTGACTGGCTAGCAGCCTTTGAGAGGCAGCAGGAGCGACACGCAGATGAAGCCACGTATAAATGCAATCTGGTGTCTGATGCTGTTGCTGGTCAGCAGTTTGGGAGTGCCCAGTGCAGCAAGGTGAGGAGTCAACTTTGTCTTCAACATGCCTGACGGGTTTTGACATACTGAGCAGAGATATGCCAGCCCCAGCAGTGTGTCTCGACTGTCCTGTTGATGGCAGTTAGCAATGGAGGGTTACAGTAGCCTCCAGCGCAGCCACACCAGCGCAGCGAAGGTGCAGCACATCACAGGGTCAGCAGTGCTGCCGTGGCGACAAGCGGTCACTGCATCACGCTTCATTGCAGTTGTGATACAGCAGCCGGGCTGCAAGCACTGAAATCTGACAGCGGTGCTGCTGCACTGTGGCTGTGCAGCATCAGCGTCCTCAGGGGCAGCAGCTTTGTCAGCTTATGACAGCTCTCTGGGCCGAAGCAATGCATACTGCAGGAAGCAAATCTGCTGCTAAAGGAACATGTACAGGTCAATCTCAAACTGCTGCGCATGGCAGAAGCAGCAGCAGTCAGCAGCGCTGCTGAGCAGTACCAGCTGCAGCAGCAGTCACAGGCAGTACCTCTGCATGCATCCTTGACTGTGCTAACTCTGTTCTGCAAGCAGTTACCTGCAGGGCCCTGCTGTGGAGCTCAGCAACAGCTGCTTCCTCACCAGCTTAGCCCCATGTGAATCTACACACCGCACTGCTGCTTTGTGACACCACTGCTTTCCTGCAAGCAGGCCTGCCCGCCGCCAAGCTGCCGAGCTCAGCAACAGCTTCATCATCACCAGCTTGCAGGACCTGGAGCAGCAGAACATCCACGGCACCTTCCAGACACCCTGCGAGTACGCCATCCGCCGTGCGCGTGCAATCGGCGGCAAGCAATTCTCAATCGTGGTGACAGCATACTGGCAGGTGAAGCCGTTGCTGCCAGCTGCACATGTCAAAGGTAGTACTGAACTTTGGTGTCTGCTGAAATGTGTGTTGAATCTTGCCGTTATGGCCAGCCGTAGGGAACACTTCTTGGCCTCAGTGACAGCGCACGCATAGATCAAAATAGTCATTACTGTCTAATTCAGACACGTACTTGGACATGGCATGTTTGTGCGCCTATTTCCGTAGAAGCCTCAAGCTACATGCGCACTTGACACTTTAGGGGCCTCCCTGTTGTGGTGTATGCGTCATGGCGGTTCTTGTTGTACGCTTCTGGCTGTATGGAGCGTATGCCGCTGCCTGTCTGAGGCTGTGTACTGCTGCTCAGTTTGTTGGCCATGCTATTGCTAAGCAGTGCAGCCGCTGGCCAGGGCGCCCCGTGGACTGTGCTTCCGTCAGCCGCCACGTGGAGGCTGCCCGCTTGCGCGCCTGCCTGCTTGCCTGCTGCTCAACTGCCCAAAGCAATTCTTCTACTTGCATGCCTGCCTGCTTGCCTGTTGCCGACATGTCTGCCTGCCTACATGCCTGCTTGACTGCCTGCTTGGCTGGCTGGCTGGCTGGCTGGCTGGCTGGCTGGCTGGCTGGCTGGCTGCTTGCAAGGCAGGCATGCACCTGACCCACTGGTTGAACTGTGCTTCTGCCTGGTCGAGGCTCCCCGCTTGCACGTCTGCCTGCTTGCCGGCTGCTGAACTGCCGAGAATGTTTCTGCTTGCCTGCTTGTCTGCTTGCCTGTTGCCTGCATGTGTGCCTGCCTACATGCCTGCTTTGCTGGCTGCCTGGCTGGCTAGTTGGCTGGCTGGCTGCTTGCCTGGCAAGCATGTGCCTGATTGACTGGTTGATCACGTAACCACCGGCTGACAAACAACTCAATTAGCTGGCTGCTGTCTTGCTGGTTCCTGCAGGGTGGTCCAGACGGGGTCAAAAACTGGGCATTTAAGGACGTGAGCAACGCGTACGCCGAGGGCTTTGGCTTTCAGAAGCCTGACGTTGCAAACATAAACCGCTGGAAGCGTGGCCTGCAGGTGTGACTCAATGGCTGCCAGCAGGGCAGTGTCGCGTGCACTGCAGCTTTATTTAGGTGCTGTGTTTCAGTTGGCTGGCTCACAGCCTTACCGCGTGCATGCACAAGTGCGGCTTGCAGTTCCAGTCACTGCCATTGGCCTGGGATGTACGTCTCTGTTATTAGGCAATGCTTCAGCACTTTGTTGAATCATGGTAGCAGTCATCATCGACTATGTAGGCCACAGCAGCTCACCCACCCGCTGCTGATGCTCACACCCGCCACAACACTGCTGCTGCTCACACCCGCCTGCAGGGCTGCTTCCGCGCTGCCATCCTGTCAGGGTTCACCGGCATCCAGATCCTCAACCACGTGGACGATGCCCTGCACACAACCTGGCGCAACTTGCTCGACTTTGACCCTCTGGCGCGGTACGGCGGCTTCAGCTATGAGGACGTGGTGGTGCGGCCGGCAGCTGATGCGCTGAGGACGGTCACACGGCCCTCAACCAAGGTATGTCAGATGTGCATTATTGCTTGCCGCTGCTTGCCATTCTGAGTGTGGGCGCTGCACTGGGAGTGTTTGGGTGGACCGGCCAGCTGCTAATGTTGCTGATGACGGTGCATAAGCAGTCGCGTGCCACTGTGTACAACTGCTTGTCACTGCGAGTGTGGGCTCTGCACTGCCAAACGTGGGATGGAATGGCCAGCTCAGGGACGTGTTGACAGGTCCCAAATGGCCATCCGATGGTGTTAGAGTCTGCTGATGTTGCTGGTGAATGTCACCAGGCCATCAGCCAAAGCGTGCAGAACGTATGCTGTTGAACTGCCGTGCGCTGCGATGATTGTTGATGCGTGCATCTGCCAAAGAGCGTTGTTGTGACGCGCGCTTTTCCTGATTGTGGGCACAATGTAAGCTGCCTCACACCTGAAATGTGGCGCGTTGCTGCTGTTTCTGCTGCTGCTTTGGTCATGTGTGGTTTGTTATGAAACGCAAATCGGCCGCTCTCTGTGCAGGCACCGGGTACCCTTCGATATCAACACCAGTGCCCTGCTGCTGCAGCAGCTGTTGTGCCAACCTTTGCGTTATCACTGCTCCGTGTTATAGTTCCAAATATCATGCTTGTGATATCCTTTATTCAAATGCCGGCACTCAAGTGCTGACGCACTGCTGCTGGCGCCGCACCTGTTGTCACTGCCGCCACAGGTGTGGTTCATGATCATGGGCGAGATGGGGCGCTCGCTGTTCCGGCACCCGGGGAGCTACATGAAGCTCATCGGCAAGTACAGGGGCACGCTGGCACGCGGCAAGGTAGGGGGGATGTCGTACCGAGTGCGCTTGTGGGCTGGGGCTGGGGGGCGGGCCCCGCAGAACCAGGTACTTGCGGGGGTTTGTGTAGCGGCTTGTTGCTATGGCAGACAGAACAACGGCATACTGATGCATGCAAGCTGGGGCGTATTCATGCAAGCCGATGTGCACCTGTGTAACTGCTTCTTTGGAAAAGCAACATTTGCTTCCAGGCTTGTTAGCTCTGGCTGGCGGACAGCATCCTAAGGGCTGGGAGTGGTGTTGTGTTCCTGCAGCGGTGGATGTCGCGTCGTGTTTTGTTACGCAGCTATTCTGACGCTGGCAACGCATTGCGCTGTCGACAGTGCTGTCTCATGCAGCTACTTGCCGTGCATGGCAGATGAGTGAAGTCAGCTGCAGCCGGCAACGCACTATCCTGTGCACTGCTCCAACACTCCTGCAGGTCAAGGCCAACGTAAAGGTTGGCATTGCGCTGCATTGGAACAAGGTGTGCGGCAATTGCTTCTTCATGCCCGACACACGCACCGCGCAGCAGTACAACGCCACATACGCAAAGGCATTCGCCGATCAGCGTGATTACATCAGAGGCAACTACGACCTCGGCACACTGAAGCGTGTGTTTGAGGTTTCGGATGTGCTAGGCATCAGCCATTATGCGCCCATGCCGACAGACGCTTTGAACTTCGCAAGCTTCGAGGTGAGCAACTCACACTGAAGATGCATATCTGTGTGCATTGCACTTGTTAGCTGCGCGCAGAACCTTGCTTAAATGGAGGCTTTTAGGGTTACGTCCGCGAATAAACTGTTTATCCTCTGTCAACAAATAGTAGGCGCCCTCTGTCAACAAATAGCAAGTACTTCAGCAGCTGAGCCACATGTGGCTGCTGTACAGCACTGCTGTCAGTGGCTCAGCTGGCAGCTGAAAGACCATAGTCTCCTGCATAGCTATACAAGCCAGGTTGCCATGGCTGTCAACATGAAGTGAGATGTTTCCAAGCTCAGCTTTGGGCTGCTGTTGGGAAGCCGGACCCTGAGTACACCAAAGCTTGTCCAGGCGTTTTGGTAGATGCATGTGTACATGTACTGTCATGCACCAGTATGCAGGGGCCGGCAGCCAAACTTGGCTGCTGCTGCTGCTGCTGCCGGAGGGTGCTTGGTGGGTGCATTCAGCCTACCCAACCATGGATATTATAGGTGACACTGCCGGTGCTGTTGCTGCTGCTAATTCTGTCTGCAGCTGCCATTCATGACAACTGCGTTTGAGCTAAAGTACTGGGGAATCAGCTTGAAGAGCCTAGTGCAGCAGGTGCGTGCTACACCAGCTGGTGTCTGCAACAGCCTGTCGTGATGTTCAACCCAAAACTTGTCTACGATCTAGCTCCCTTGTCACACAGCAGCCGTGGAAGGGCCTGATGCAGCAGGTTCACCCCACACCATCTGCCTGCTGTTGGCACCCCTGCAGCGATCAATGTTGCAGGGGTGCCTGAGTACATGTGGGCCTTTAATAATATACAAGCGTGATGCATCAAATGCCAGGATCACGTTTTTCATGTTGCTGACTTGTACAGACTGTGACGTGGCTTCTGAGGTCTGCTGCTGCTGCTGCTGCTGCAGCAGTCTAAGAAGGACTTCCTGTTCAGCGAGGTGGGCTTAGGGGCGCACAGCCTGATGGGCGTTCAACTGCTGCTGACCTGCAATCCCTGGCTGAAAGCGTCGAGAACGGCATCTGGGCTGTCTACAACACAGCGCAGGACCCCTGGCAGCGGCAGGTGAGGCGCACGTGTTTGCATCACAGATGCAACGTCGATACATACCTCCTCCCCCCCTCTTTCTCTCCCTCTCTCTCTCTCTCTCTCTCTCTCTCTCTCTCTTTCTCTCTCTCCCTCTCTCTCTCTCTCTCTCTCTCTCTCTCTCTCTCTCTCTCTCTCTCTCAACCACCACCAGGACCTTGCACTCGCCACTTTGTCGAATATTATTAAGTAGAGTGCTCAGATCGCTCAGATCGCTGTTCACCATCATTGTAAGCCCCAATGAGGCTCAAACCCTAAGCATGTGCACCCTGTGCGCCTTGAAATCACACCTTGCAGGACTTCCGCGACTACCGCAAGAAATGGTTTCACAATTTGCTGGGCTTCCTGCGCTACGGCGGCAGCCAAAATGTCAAGATCAATGCAGCTTTGTGTGGAGCGTTGGCAGCTTTGACGTGGCTGCTGTGCATCCCATCAGCACCTCACCGCAGGGCAGCTACGCAGACAACGAGATTGTGGGCTGGATGAAGCGACTCAGCGCCATGTCCAAGTCGGTTGTCACATAACATGTCACATAACATGGTAGATTCCATGGCATACATCGTGGGACCCTGGGCTGGCTGAGCTAAAAAACTGCTCTGCTGTCTGCAGCAGCATCTCTGACATGAGCAGAGCTGCTGCTGGCGTGTTTGTCCAATTATTCAGTCATGTGCTTGTGCTGTGAGCTGCGCTGTGTAGCGAGGGTGTTGTGTGTGGCGTGCTCTGTTGGGCATGTGCGCAGGCAGTCGGTCAACATTTCATGCAAGGTGCGCCAGTTTTGAGGGCCGTCAGGTCATCGAGGCATTGCCTGCAGCACAGCGGCACGCTGCTGCCGCACATGTATCCCCTCTGTCCCAGTGTGATGGCGTTGTCAACTAGGTGGCTTGGTAGTTGACGATACATCATTTATTGTTTGGAAACTATGTGCTGCTGCTGTGGCAGCCCGCAGCAGCAGGTGCAGGCTAGGCGCTTCCAAAGACTGATAAACTAGACTTGATAGAGTGTAGACACAGTTGAAACTTGCATAGCCTGGGCGACTGAGCGTTGAGCACTGCCAGAGCGTGCTTGCATTTGACCGCATAATCCTGACTGTGTTGGGTGGCTTTGAGAACGCTGTACATCGTCAAACATGTTTGACCAGCGCCGCAAGGCAGGTGCCAGCGCACCCACTTTCGGCCAGAGTTGACCAGATGAATAATTTGACTAGTGTACACTAGTGTTTGGCAAGAATTTGAAACTGTTTAGACTATATGCAACAGCACTTGTGGTCCATTTTGATTGAGGCTGCTGGCCTGCCAGAAGACGCTTTGTGCACAAACCTTTGCTCACCGGCTGTGGTTATGGTTTTGGGCAGATGTATTGCTGCAGCATTGCATGCTGCGCAGCAGAGCTCAACATACAAGACAACACCATACCATACAGTAGTACAGGACTGAACCTGCCTCAGGCACTAGCCCAGTATACTCATACACAGGTCATCTGTTGATGCGCGGCAGCCACCGCGTAGTGTGCTGTGAGTGCAGCAACTGTGTTTGGTACATCATGAAGGCACTTGGTTGGGTGCTCAGCGGGGGGCCATGTCGGGGGGCTGTGCCGCCAACCATGGTTTGGGTCAGTTGTGCACCCATTGCCGGCATTCTGGTGCATGGCCAATACTGCTGCATTGTGCAGCACTGTGTCGCTTTGCATTGCAGATGACACTGGGATCATCCCACCCACAAATCTATCCACCCCCCAGACTGGAGTGTTCTACTCACAGCTGCCTCCACTTCTTTATTGCCAACACAGTTTGTTCTGTTGAGGCCGTTGATTAGTTTGTATATCAACAGCACACAAGCTGTCTTACCTTATGTGTGGCTTGCGCTGCGTGATTAGATGACTCATTTATAATGAGTGCTACACCGTTCGGTAATGCATGCAGGAGAGCTTGCAGATGGAGTGGCCGCTGTGGGAGTGACTGCATCGCAGGCTGATCTCCTGCTGAAACATTGCGGGACCGCCGTTTGCTTGTCTCCAGAAAGACCTCATGACTGTTTGTAGAGACTGACTGTTTGTAGAGACTGACCTGAGCAGTGCCTCTGTTGTTGTCCTTCCCATTGTCTTGTTGCAAATTGCCAGCCTGCATGAGTACCTGTTATTCAACTTTGACCAGTGACCAGTATTGTCCAGGAATTTTGTATGAATGCATGCGGTGAAGATCTTCTCTTGATTCTCGATTTGACATTGTTTTGGCGTACTGCGTAGCACTGCAGCACACTTGATCTGCGTCTATGATGATGGCAGCATAGTAGCACTCGATGTTTCAATAAGCATATCAATTAACTTCCATACCCATTTTGTTTTGTCACCTAATGCTCAAGCAGGCGGGTGTTTGCAACGCTGCAGCGTTTGGAACGCTGCCAATTTGACAGCTTTCACAACAGCATGTTACAACGTATGCCTTTCTACAACATTCCTGGCCTTCTGGGACTGTGTGTTTCCGCGATGCATTATCAGACATACTCGCAAGCTGCTGCACTGTTGTATCAAAGCAAGGTTGCATAGATACTGAAGCACTGCTGAACAGCAGCAGGCCCTCAGGGCCTCACTACGGCAGTGCTGGTCGGCGGCTAGCCCAAAGCTGCGTTGAGCTGCTGATCATTTTTCTGATGCTACGTTTGCTTGACGTTATTGGATCAGTAACTGGTGCCACCAGAAGACTTTAGGGTGAAACAATGCGAAATTTTGTGACATTCGCAGCTGGTCGCATACTGGTCTAGACAGATCTGCGCAGACTTCTGGAGGCAGGATCCTGCAGCTGTGTGGTCACACCACAGCTGCACCTGCAGCTAGCAGCTATAAAACAAGAATACATTGAGGTTCAGAGAACTTGTCGAGTCAGTCGTTTCGTCTTGATATCGTGTGCGGGGATATTGCTGGGGGTGCACCGGGGCGGGGGGAGACTTTGGCCAACCTCCCCTGTTTCACCGCGGCCAACCCCCACTGCCAGCTGGCTTTTCACCTATAATTTACCGGGTAATTGCGGCTGGTGAAACACGGTATAAGAGGCTTATTACACCGGATAGCGCCTATCTTATAACAGTGCGGCCCACTAAGAGTTGTATTCTACTGGCGCCACCCTATTTTCACGGCAGTTCAAGGCTTCAAATGCTATTGTATGGATCAAATATAATTAATATGAACATTTTTGTTCTATTGGGTTGAGGTTTGCGTGTCACTAGTGGGCACTGTCCATGACACTGCAGATTGCACTGCTAACAATGCTCAACAACCAGCACGGAGCGAGGCGACTGAGCAGCCACGACTCTTCTGTTCAATTAAAAGCACATTTACGCACTATATATCGAAGTTCCGCGCAGCGGATCGCCTCCTAGACGTCGCTGTCCACTACTGCTGTCATGGAGCCAGGGATGTTGTGCTCTGCACGATAGCTGGCGTCCTTGCCAGCACCGCTACACAAAACAACGTCTATATGATCGCCGCTACAACGCTTGTACTGGAGCAGCTCATGACCGCTGATACTGCATTAGCTCTGGCACTGCTAGACTTGGCACATGTGCACGTACTGTCCCCTGTGCAGCACCTGCTGTATAGTAACCATCAGGCATGATTCCTACCTTGTCGCACATGGTGTTGATCTTTGTCTGGCATGTCTCGCTGGTGACATGGGCCAGCTGTGGCATGAACTGCTGCACATCTGCCACTGCCTGCTGCAGATATATCTATATAGGCAATGTTATCCTCATCTGGGTACTCCTCAGCCTGTGCTGCTGCCAGCGTCTTCAGCAGCACATCCTGGTGCACTGGTATCTCTGATGGGTCCTGCCAGGTTGATGAGCAGACTCTCGACCGCCCCGCTCTTGCCATAGTTTAGACGAAAGCGTTTTCCTGCTTTCTCCTGCTTTACTACAACAGGAGCATCAGCTGCGGACGCAGCAACAGGCTTGTTCTTGGGTGGCATTGCTTGGCTTAACAACGATCCGCGCTCGGCTGTTGCAGCCCCTCGAAACGATGTATAATAGCAATATCAATTGTTTCCAACGCTCAGAACAAGCTGATCGCGTGTTCGGTATTTCGCTATTTGACCCCCCCAACCTTCAAATAGCGGCACTGACAGTGGTTCAACATAATAGTGCAACGCTGCCACTAGCAGCTGCGTAAACGCTCCAAATAAGATATATGTACATGTATCAATAGTTTTAGCTCATTACACCAACTATCGGTGCAACTTTTTTTCCTTATAATAGTCGGCCGCACTATTATGAGATTTTCGCTATCCGGTGTAATAAGCCTCTAACAGGTGAATGTGATGAATGTTGTAGCTTTTTTACCAAATCCACCCAGAAATCCCCCTCAGCTGGTGAATTAATCACCAGGCGAATACCGGGGTAACTATCTCCAATAAGATTCCCCAGTGAATATCGGTGCCTAATTTACTGATCTGGGAATGTTTCGCTGTTCCAGCAGGGGGGAAAAAGGCGGAACGTTTGGGGAATCTGGCTGGGGGTGCACCCAGGACACGTGTCGGGGACCACGCACTGGATCGGTATTGCAATCAGCAAATGGAGGTTCCTCACAGTGGTTCATGTGGAGAGCATCAACAGTTTCCTTGATGCCTGTCATGCGTGATTGCTGCACAAGAAGAGGGCTTGAGCGGCCTGTTCGCGGTCAGTTTCGCAGCAAGTGGCACGTGCGACCCAGGTCGCAACTTTCTGTTGACAAAACATTGATTTATAAACTAAACTAATAGCCTTCTATCTATTCACAGCGGTTCTCCAACCCCTCCCAAACTGGGTCGCGTAGAAACGTTCAGATACCCGTAGGCTGTCCGACTAGCGCGTTGTCCCTCCAAACAAGCAGAAGATAAGATTAATTTAGACAGAATTGGTCTGGAGACCAACAAATCGTTGCTGTTTCAAAAAGCTCAATCACTCGCACGGCCCGTGTTGCCGAAAGCTCTGAGCCAAGCTGCGTAACAACACCTGATCTGAATCTTCAACAGAGCGATATTTTGTCAGAACAAAGTAACAAGCCATTTGCAGGCCTACATCACGTCAATCCGTCATCAGCAGCAATGCGGGGCCCCCGCAGCGGGGCCGGCACGGGACACGTGGCAAGTAACAAAGGGTGGCTGCAGCCAAGGTTTGCGGCAAGAAAAAAAGACAAACTTGCCAAGTATATACTTGCGCCAAGTAAAGCCCTGCTAGGCACAACGGGCGCAATTAGCGACCTTGTCACAGTCCAAACCCTTGTTGTAGCAAAAATGGCTGCTTGGCCTTGGCCACACCACTGCAGTTGGTACTGTACGACTCTACTACTAAGATCAACACATGTAAATGCTGCGCGATGTCTGGCGTGGCGGTCGATTTGAATGATGCTTGTGAGCGAGACGAGGACGCGACCGGCAGCTCTAAAGCTGGTCGAAAGAAAGATCGTATCCGGGCTGCAGAGTTTACGGAGGACGGGCCACGCTCCATATCCTGCAAACGCACGGGGGCCAAGTGTAACCACTGCAACACAACATTCACAGCTGCGCAAGCCAAGAAAGAGACGCTGTGGGTTCACATCACGCAGCACTGCACGGCTGTCAGCCCAGAGAAGCGTCAGCACTGGCAGCGGGAGCTGGCAAGGCAGCAGGCTAGCACAGCAGTGGATACAGCAGCAGCTGGCGTAAAGCGCAAACCTGCATCACAACTGGCCAAGCCAAGCAGCAAGCAGTCCGCCATAGACAAGTTTGTGGCCAACAAGCGCTGGGAAGTGACTCCAGCAGACAGCCAGCGGGCGCATGAGGAGTTCACGCGCTTCTTCGTTACAGCTGGCATCCCGTTTGCAGCAGCGAACAACCAGCACCTGCGGCAGGCGCTGGATATCCTGTGGCCGCGGTACCAGCTGCCCAGCGCGACAGTCATGGGCACCTCGCTGCTGGACAAGGAGTATGCTGCTGTGACAGCCGAGCTGCTGCACAAGGTGGAGGGCTCTGAGAACCTCACCATAGCAGTGGCTGCCTGGGCAGGCCACCTCAAGCGGCCTGTGTTTGCGTTTGTACTGCTGTTCCCGGATGGCGCCACCCGCCTGCTGCACACTGAGGAGGCCTCAGCCGCGGAGCACGACCACATGTACATCGCAGGTGCGCACAGCTTCTGCCCTCTGTTTGTTTGTGAGCAAGCTTGTCACAAGCAGCAAGACATGCAAGTCGCGGCAATGCACAGCAGGTGTGCTGATGTTGTGTTGGCCAGCACCAACGTTGAGCGCACGCGTAGTTGACGACAGTCCAGAGCAAAAGCATCCCCGAGACGCACCTGGCAAACTCAGCTGATGTTGAGGTTTGCCCGCCTGCTGCAGTCGGCAGTACTGAGCCTCGACGCCGGTTGGAAGGCACCTGGGTTGGCGGTCACTCACACCCCATGTACTTGCCGACCGTACCTCGTCCATGCCACTGCCTGCCCGCTGCATGGTGCTGCTGCTGCTGCTGCAGGCATGGTCATGCGCGTCCTGGAGCGGCATGGGCTGGCCAAGAAGGTCGCCATGCTGGTGACGGACAACGCGCCCCACATGATGCAGGCACGCCGCCTGGTGGTGACGTCTGTGGGCTTCCAGCACATGCTCGAGGGCAGGTGCGCAAGCGGGTCCTCCAGTGCAGCCTCGATCCAACCTGAGCCGGTGGATTCGCTGTTGCAAGGCTGCAACTGTCCTGCCTAAGTTCTTAGTCACAGTCACAGCCAGTTCTTGTGCTGACCTGCCTGTTTGGCTGCTGCTTTGTTGTCGCTGCTGCTGCTGCCGCGCTGCTGCGACACCAGGTGCATGATGCACGGCTTCGGCCTGCTGCTGACCTGCCTGTTTGGCTGCTGCACTGTTGTCGCTGCTGCTGCTGCCGCCGCTGCTGCGGCACCAGGTGCATGATGCATGGTTTCGGCCTGCTGCTGACCTGCCTGTTTGGCTGCTGCACTGTTGTCGCTGCTGCTGCTGCTGCGGCTGCTGCGACGCCAGGTGCATGATGCACGGCTTCGGCCTGCTGCTGACGTCCCTCCTGGCCTTCCCCCCACGCTGCCAGCCTGGTGGCGTCGGCGCAGCGCATCGTGTCGCACGTGGCCGCCTCACAGCAGCCCCTGGCGCTGCTGCGCGGGGCCGCGCAGCAGTGCGGCGTCTCGCCCGGCCTGCAGAGCTGCAACAAGGCCCGCATCGCCTCCAAGCACCTGTGCATCGTGTCCGTGCAGCGGCATGGCCCCGCCTTTGCGGCGCTGCTGCAGTCCGAGGAGGGGGCCGCGGCCTTTGCCAGCGCGGAGGTGATGCGCGTGCTGCAGGACCCGCCGTTCTGGGCTGGCCTGGCGAGCCTCAACGCGCTGCTGGAGCCCGTCTGCGAGGTGATCGCGGCCGTGCAGCGCGGCCACACCTCGCTGGCAGACTGCTGCAGGTGCGCACGAGGGACTCGGCGGCACCGGCGGCAACGCACCTGTGTCGCTGCGTAGCTGTGTCCACAGCATCGCGCAGCCCGTCGACTGCAGTTGCAGCTTTTGTGGGTTGCGACGGGAACGTGTGCTCCTGCCTGCGTGCCTGCGTGCCTGCTGGCCGCCAATTTGTCGCAGGCACTGGCTGTACCTGGCCAAGGCCCTCGGCGAGGCCGTGCCGGCGCTGCCGGCAGCGTACCTGCAGCACGTCACGCAGGCGTTCAGCAGGCACGCCAGGCAGACAGACATGGCGCTGTGCAGGCTGGCGATGCACCTGGACCCGCGCTTCAGGCAGGCAGCGGCGAGCAGCCTGCACAGCAGCAGCGTGGCGGAGCTGCTGGTGTCCGCTTCCACCGTCGGCCACGCGCAGGGCAACAGCGAGCAGAAGAACGTGGCCATGCTGCAGCAGCTGGTGGCGTACGGCGCGTGCAAGGCGCCCTTCAACATGCCGGTGGCTGCCGCAGCTGCTGCCGGGGGGTTCAGCTGCAGGGCCTGGTGGGAGGCGGTGCTGGCGGCAGGCAAGGAGAACTGCGCCGCGCTGTGTGAGATCGCGCTCATGCTCGCTGACGTGGCGCCGCATGCCGCCGACCCAGAACGGGCGTTCAGCATGATGGATGCCTACGGCGACAGCAGCCAAACGTGGCTGCCAACCAGCATCAATACGAAGACGACCGCAATCAAGATGCACTATGCAAGCAACCCTCAGCACAGCCCAGGTATGGTTACGTCAGGGTGGCGGCGGCAGGGCTGCGTCATCGGGTGGTGCTTGCTTCACCGGCCGCGCAGCAGCGTCAGACACGCTTGCAGCAAATCGCTGGCTGGATCGCCCGGGTGACACCGGCCGACCATTCCCATGCTCTCTGCCGCTGCTGCTCCTGCAGGAGGGAGGTGCAGGCGCCTGGGGCGGTGGACCTGTCAGGAGCCCCGCAGATCAGCCAGCCAGCCGTCGCCGCCGCTGCCGCAGCAGCAGCAGAGGGCGCAGCAGGGTGTGACGCAGCTGCTGCAGTCAGCGACGCGGCCGGTGATGAGCAGGACGCGACACCAGATGAGGTCGAGGCCGCACTTGGAAGGCTGTGGGAGCAGGAGCAGCAGGAGGTCGAGTCGGCCGCGGGCGCGCTGCCTGCTGCCGGCTTCAGCTCGTGGGCCGCAGCCATGCAGGATGCGCTCGGCTGCGGTTGGGACGCTGACCTGGCGGACCCCCTGTGCCAGCAGGTGGCGGCGCCGCCGGTCCTGAGGGAGGTGCAGGCGCCTGCGGAGTTTAACCCAGCAGCGCAGGCGCGAGCGTTCCTGGATGCGCAGCTAGCAGCGGAGCAGCAGCAGCAGTGGCTGCTGCTGCAGCAGCAACAGCAGGCGGCGCTGCTGGCAGGGCCAGGGCTGCAGCAGCAACCTGGGGTCCAGGTGCTGCTGACCCCGCAACAGCAGCTGCTGTTCTTGCAGCGTCACACGCATCAAAGTCCAATGCATGCGCAGCAGCAGCAGCAGCAGCAGCAGCTGCTGCCAGCACCTGCGGCACCGGTGGCACATATGGCTCTGCAGCAGTAGCAGCAGCAGCAGCAGCAACAGCAGTGATGCGATGCTGTGGTGCAGCAGTGCTGCGTGCTGCTGGTGCACTTGCAGCACAGCAACATTGGGCTCTGTGCTCACGAGCGTCAGCCTTTGTTTCGTTGCTGTGGTTGTCTCGTGTGAGCCTGAGCAAGGAAGGCAGCTGCTGGTTCTAGGCTGGGCTGGTGACATGTTGAAATGGAGACCAAGGGTGTCACACCACAGGTGGATATTCCAGAGTGCAGCGTTGTATTTTTTCCACTTCCTGGGCCAGCTGTTTGCCTGTGTTCTCCCCTAGAGCACTTGTCAGCCCGGACTACAGCTGTGAGCTGTTTGCATGTGTCCTCCCCTAGAGCACTCGTCGGCCCGGACTACAGCTGTGAGTGTTTGAAAACGACAAGATGCATCAAGCATTCATAGATCAGCACTAGTTGCTTGACTTAATGTGTGGGGTGAGGTAGCTGGCCCTGGAGTTGCCACACACACTGGCTGGCTGACCGCCTGTGCAAATCGTCATTCAATGACAATGATTGTCACAACACTTGTCGGCGGCCTCTTGTTGGCCTAGTTACGTGTACTGTACCCTGCATAATATCTTGCTTACGCTGGGCACCTAAAATGAATAATAATATCCTTGGTTTGATTGGGTCGATCATCGGATATTTTCTCTTCTCAGATGTTGATGGACCCTCATCATCATCATCATCATCTGCCAAGTTGTGGCAGCCATGCAGGCTGATGACTTTGTTGCTGTCTGCGGGTCTCTGTCTGAAGTTCAGGCTGTGGCTGCAACTGTTTACAATTACAGTTGCCAGTGGCGCTTCAAGCTCCACAGCTTGAAGTCTGCCGTCATGCATGTGCTGCCAGCAAGACAGACCAGCCAGCTGGTCGACTCCGGCATTGTTTGGAACAATGTCCCTGTGCCTGTTGTATCGGAGTACTGCTATCTTGGCCTGTGGTTCAACAATACCTGTACATGGACCACACATTTTGAGAAGATGCTGGCTAAGGTGCAACGTGTGAAGGGTGCGCTCATGCCAATTTGGAAGAGCCGCAGCATCAGTGTGGAGGTTAAACGCATACTGTTGCTGACGTGTGTCCGTCCCATTGTCGAATATGGCAGTGAGGTTTGGTTTCCGTCCACAGCTAGGCAACTGCAGCTGATTGACAAAGTGCAGACAGACATCATCAAATGTGCAATGCGCTGTGGCAAGGAGCGCCCATGCTCTTCAGCTCTCTTGGCAGAATGGGGTGTGAAACCGTTGCATATGTGGCTTCATCAGAGGGCTTTGGAGTACTACTACAGGATTCAGCGTATGCAGGGCGTTCGGCTGCCAAATCAAGTGTTTACAGCTGAATGGAGGCGTCCTAGTGGTGCTGTGGCGGTGACACCGTGGCACAAGTATGTGCAGAGCCTGCTGTGCAAGTATGGTGTGAATGTTGTGACCGCGGAAGGCAGAGCCTGTGCGTGCAAGAGCCATGTCAACAAGCAGGTCAGGACACTACATGCTGAAAGGATTGCATGTGAAACGTTGGAACACTCCACTCTGAGTCGGTATGTGGCTCATGTGCATCCCACTCATGTTGATGCTATGGGTTTCAGGAGGCCTAGGCCGTACTTGCGTTCAGTGGCAATTCCACGTGGTATTGAATTGCTTTTGCGTGTTCGTATGGGTTGTCTGTGTGTACATGGTCGTACTAGTCAATTTGGCGGTCGCAGAGCTAACTCCACTTCAGGATGTCCTTGTTGTGGTGCAGAAGTTGAGTCTTTGTCACACTTCATGTTTGATTGCCCTGCTACTTCTGCTCAGAGGGATAGTATGTTTGCTGAGATTACATCCCTGCCTGGTTGCGCTGAAAAGTTGCGCAGCGTTTTGTCCATGGCTGATGCGTCAATCAAGGTGTTGCGTTTTGTATCTGATGATACTTGGGGCAGTTCTGGAAGATGTCTGATGGTGTCACCGTGTATTGCTGCTTTTCTTGTCAAGTCTTGGGATGTGCGCAATGCATGCAAACATTCTGGAGCAGTGCTCCCTCCTCTTTCCGCCCCGGTGGGGCGCGGGGCCGATGGCGCTGATGCTATGGCTTGAATGGGTAATATGATGATGATGATGATCATCATCATCATCATCATCATCATATTACCCATTCAAGCCATTCTGAGTCGGTATGTGGCTCATGTGCATCCCACTCATGTTGATGCTATGGGTTTCAGGAGGCCTAGGCCGTACTTGCGTTCAGTGGCAATACCACGTGGTATTGAATTGCTTTTGCGTGTTCGTATGGGTTGTCTGTGTGTACATGAGCATACTAGTCAGTTTGGGGGTCGCAGAGCTAACTCCACTTCAGGATGTCCTTGTTGTGGTGCAGAAGTGAGTCTTTGAGTCTTTGTCACACTTGATGTTTGATTGCCCTGCTACTTCTGCTCAGAGGGATAGTATGTTTTCTGAGATCAGATCTATGCCTGGTTGCGCTGAAAAGTTGCGCAGCGTTTTGTCCATGGCTGATTCGTCAATCAAGGTGTTGCGTTTTGTAGCTGATGATATTTGGGGCAGTTCTGGAAGATGTCGGATGGTGTCACCGTGTATTGCTGCTTTTCTTGTCAAGTCTTGGGATGTGCGCAATGCATGCAAACATTCTGGGGCAGTGCTCCCTCCTCTTTCGCCCCGGTGGGGCGCGGGGCCGATGGCGCTGATGCTATGGCTTGAATGGGTAATGTGATGATGATGATGATGATGATGATTCAAGCCATAGCATCAGCGCCATCGGCCCCGCGCCCCACCTGGGCGGAAAGAGGAGGGAGCACTGCCCCAAAATGTTTGCATGCATTGCGCACATCCCAAGACTTGACAAGAAAAGCAGCAATACACGGTGACACCATCCGTTGATGGACCGTATGAGCCTTTTGGGGCTCCTCAGTGGGTGGCTTGTCTTTTTGGTGGTGATGCGACCCTACTTGGACCATCTTTGGGTAGTTCAGGCATTTTGCAAGTGGCACCGCCTGGAACAACATTCAACAACGTTTTGACTGTGAAAGCCGCAGCATCCTTTTTGCAAGAATTTTGGGCTATGTAACCCAATTTCACCCTGCAAGTTTTGGGCTTTAACACCCTCCCCGACGACAAGTTGTGCATATTGCTTGCGCAGTGTGCAATAAACCAGCGCACTGCTTGGCAGGCTGCCACATACAACAAAGTAGCAGCAGCCTGGTGCTAGGCGCCACTACCAGTGGGCTGTATGTGCTGAACGGTGGCCTGGAGTAGACAGAACCTGGGTTGAACCTGTAGCAGCCCTCCACCTGTGTTGCAGACAACACACAGCAGCAGCAACACACAAACATACCAAAGCAAGCCTTCAGGATGTCACAGTGTTGCCTTGTGGTGCACCGTCTTAACACACTGCAGCACCTGCAAATGGGTAATATGATGATGATGATGATGATGATGATGATGCAGCACCTGCAAATCATGCACGGCTGAATTGGCATGGCAGTGCTCCTTAGGCAGATGCGAGCAGCTCTCATTGTGCATGCATAATAACAGCAGCTTGCTCCAGGCGAGAGGCAGTTGACCAGCTCCCAGCAGGCATAGCAGCAATTACTGTTTTGTCCAAAAATATCAGCTTTGGTGAATGCTTTCAGTGCCCTCTGCTACTGCCTGACAGCCACCAATGTTGTGACTTCTGCCGCTCCTGCTGCACTTGATCGCACCTGCTACCTGCAGAACATGGACCTCCCGCATGTACGACATGCCAGCGGCAGCAGCAGCAGCAGCACTGCTAGTAACAGCAACTGGTGAATGTCTGTACTGCAATTGACAGAGCAACAGAATGTGCAAACAATGCATAGGCAGAACATCCAACATCCCTGTCCAGTTTTGCTGCTGGAGCTTTGGTGTGGATGCTGCTCCTATCAAAGCATCATGTTGCGACTGTTGTTTGCATTGAGTTTGCAGCCCAAAAAAGCTCAAGCACAACCAGTGCACGTACCTGGAGAAGCGCGCTTGGTGCAGCAGTGATCTTGGTGTGCTGCACTTCGCAGGCAGTTGGCGCTTCTGGGCATACAGAAACAAAATGGATGGGTCGATGCCTCCATAACCTGGTTACCGTAGCTGCTGCTGCATTTGACTGGCAAGCACTGCTTGTACTCAGGGCACCTGCCTCGTGTATGCACAGTGATCTACTGCTGTGGCCTGCAGCCCTTGAGCGCAGCATTACTGCTGCTGCTGCTGCTGCTGCTGCTGGTGGTGCAGCATCAGCAGCTATTCCTTCAAATTATCTTCAGCACCAGCTGAGTCAATTCTGGGCTGCAAACCTCAGTCACAACATGGTGCTTTAACAGGAGCAACACCCACATCACAGCTCCAGCAGCAACTGGACAGGGCTGTTGGGTATTCTGCCTATGCATTGTATGCACATTATGTTGCTCTGTCAATTGCACTACAGACACCAGCTGCTGTTGCTGCTGCTGCTGCTGCTGCTGCTGACAGCTCCAAGCATAACCAGTGGACGTACCTAGAGAAGCGCACTTGGTGCAGCAGTCAGCTTGGTGTGCTGTAATTTGCAGGCGGTTGGCGCTTTTGACCACACAGAAACGAGATGGATGGGTCAATGCCTTCATAACCTGGTTACCGCTGCTGCTGCCTCTGACTGGCGAGCACTCCGTGTAGTATACGGAGTGCTCGCCAGTTCATAGGTGCCGTGAGGATCAGGGCACCTACCTCTTGTATGCACAGCGGTCTTTTGCTATGGCCTGCAGCCCTTGAGCACAGCACTAATGCTGCTGCTGCTGCAGGTGCAGCGTCAGCAGCTTTTTTATTATCTATCTTCAGCATCAGGTGATTCTGAATGCTGTGCTGATGGAAAGGAACTTCCTTGAAGTGCTGGGTGATGCAACTGTTGCTGCACCAAAAGTCATATCCATCACTCCTTTGGCGACACAGCTGCGCCGGCTCTTGCACTTGGCTAACCATACCTTGTCTCGCCGTATTGTGAATCCGCACATGTGATCATGCCGCTGAGCGCTTGCAGCTGCTCGCCTTAATCAGAGGCTGTTGCCTACTCTCCGGCTCCAGCACTGATACTCAGGTGTAGTGACTGTAATCACGCTATCAAAAGAAACTTACTAGTTCTCTTTGCTCGGTGGTACTCGCTGATACCATCAGCACAAGCTGCATTTTTGCATTGTAACACATGACATCGCTACTGACAACTCTGCTCTTGCCTACTAGTTGTCGTCAACACTCATCTATGCTTCCCTTCAGGTGCGTCGTGTCGGGACTTCTGGTGCTGCGGTCATCCTACTACTAGGCATCCTTATCATCCGGTGGTGGCCTTGCATTGCACTTTTGCATGCCGCACAATTTTTGCGCATTGGTGCCTTTCATCACGCTATAGCGCCTAGCTAGGTAACAACCCACCTAATGACATCGGCCGACGAGCTGAACTTCTGCAGGAGGCCCGCCAAGTTCGGAGAAACCCTGAGTTACCCTATCTTGACAGCGTGTGCTGCAGCCTGGTGCTGGCAGGTCTTCAGCTGAGAAGATGTACATCTGACCAATGCTGCTGCCAGACATGAAGGTGCCATTTCAAACTCTGGGAACGTCTAACCTGCATCAGCGCATCTAGAATGTTAACTGCTATGTTGGGAAACGTTTCGGGCCTGCCTAACGGCCGATACTGAGAGTTTCTGGTGTTCCGGTGGTACACGCGGGCAGGAGACGTAACGTCGCTACACTGACAGGCAAGCGATGCCCGCCATGCTGCGAATGGTTGACGTGAATACTACGTAGACCAATGCCCGATGCCGCCGGTGTCGCCACTCAATGGCGCCAACGGCCGTGGCCAGCAATCAGGCGATGTCACATGATCATTACGGCAAAACGTTTTGCCCTGTTAACAAGGAGTGTGACGGGCTGTCACGCGGTGGTGCGTGCACCTGTGTCTGGTCTTCGTCCAGCTTCTGCTCTTGTACTACCACTGTGGGGGTGCAGCACAGCTACATACTGCCTATAACCTGGCTACAACAGCTATTTTAATCGTGTAAAGCGGCTATAAACTTACCAAACTATAAAGTTATAGCTCAGCACTGTGGCTGCCTGGTACTAGGCAAACATGCACGTACAACCGTGTCACAGCTGCTGCTTTTAGTTAATAGTACCACCAACGTCAACTGTTGTGTCCGTGTCATGATTACAAGACATGTCACATGCGCTACTTGCAGTCAACAGGCTGACTCAGCCTGCCTCAGAGTCAATCATCATCATCTTATTACCCATTCAAGATGCATCCCCGCCATCAGCGCTGCTGACAGGCGCTCCTGTGGCAGATGCTGATGTGTGCGTGTTGGGCTCTGCTGCTGCTGCTGCTGCTGCATCCCCGCCATCAGCGCCGCTGACAGGCGCTCCTGTGGCAGCTGCTGATGTGTGCGTGTTGGGCTCTGTTGTTGCTGCTGCTGCTGCTGCTGCTGCTGCTGCTGCTGCATCCCCGCCATCAGCGCCGCTGACAGGCGCTCCTGTGGCAGCTGCTGATGTGTGCGTGTTGGGCTCTGTTGTTGCTGCTGCTGCTGCTGCTGCTGCTGCTGCATCCCCGCCATCAGCGCCGCTGACAGGCGCTCCTGTGGCAGCTGCTGATGTGTGCGTGTTGGGCTCTGGTTGTTGCTGCTGCTGCTGCTGCTGCTGGCTGCATCCGCAACATCAGCGCCGCTGACAGGCGCTCCTGTGGCAGCTGCTGATGTGTGCGTGTGGGGCTCAGCGGCAGCGGGTCCTCACTGGGGGTTCCATCGGCACGGCTGCCGCATCTGCACGCACTAGCGCCGCTGCTGCCTACCCTACCCGCAGTCAGCACGTGCTCCTGCTCAAGGAAAGCCTCGTGCCCATGCCGGCAAACAGTGCAGCACCCCACCAGGCTTCAATCGGCAGGCTAGGCATCTGCCGCTGGGTGACTGTGTGCTGCAGTGCTGCATATGAATCCAGTGCTGCCGCAAAGGACTTGCGAAACCGGTCCCTGCTGAAGTCCCTGGGCAGTGCGCTGTACAGAAGACCCTCCTGCAGGTGCTCAATCTGCGCTGCTGCTGCTTTGCTGACAGCCAGGCGCTGCACATGCTGGCGCAGGCCATACCAATGTTGCAGCAGGCGCATCGTAAACCAGACTGGGCTCCGGCTTTGCTGGGAAAGGTGCAGGCGCACGCCGTGGACTGGCGTAGCTGGTAAGCATCCAGCAGCAAATGGATGGACATTGAAAGGCCCCCACTGCTGCTGCTGCTGCTGCTGAACTGCATCTGCGGTTGCTGGCGTAGCCACGCCAGAGGCAGCTGCAGCTGGGGTGTAGGGCCTGCCTGCGTGCATACAGCACCTGCACACAGGCGACAAGCAGCAAGCACACGTCAAGCTACAAGCCTGTGCTACAGTGCGCTAGAGACGTGCCATACTGTGACAGGCATTGCAGACTTACGAAACTTGCTAACGTGGTGGCCATCACCCTCGCCAAAAGCATCAACACAACCTCTGTCTCACCTGCTGCACTCCACCACAGGCACCTGCACCGTGCAGCATGTCGCAATGTCGATGACAATGACCTCTACATGGCGCACCAGCCTGCTGTCTTGTAAGCACAGGCCACACTTGCTGCACGCGCCTTGGGTGACTGAACATGTGACCTGCTGCTGCAAAGCAACACTGTAGTCCTGCTGCAGCTGTGCCTGTATAACAAGGGAAGTCTGGAACCTGGAGACGTTGCTGTCAAAGAACTCCTTCCAGTTGTCCTCATTGGCTTCTTGAGCTCTGGTGCGCTCAGGTCCAGCCGCAGCTGTTGCTGCTGCCCCGGCTACTGTGTGCCTGGAATACAGCCCTGCAGACGTCTGCGCTGCTGCTGCAGCAGGTGCCGCTGCAGGCGCTGCATCATCAGCCATGTATCCGTCCCAGTGCTGCTCATCATGCTGTGGCTGTGGGCTGTCTGGAGGTTCCTGCCTGTTTGTAGCTGCAGCAGCAGCACCCCTCCTAGCAGGGCATGCTGCCTGACCATGGCTACGACCTAGAGGGCGCTTTGTTCCTATTATAGTCTTGAAAACAGTAGCGGGACGAGCTTGCGGTTCGTCAAGGGCTTTATCTTTGTGCCAGAAACGTTGTGCCTCTCCCTGTGTGTATTCATGACCGGTAAATGCGGAGAGCAATACTCGCAGCAGTAGCAAGTACTTTCTTGTTTAAACAAAAGAACTGAATCAAGTAGACGTTCAGAAGCACAACGACGTGATCGCTGGGTAACTAACACAGCAATCAAGAGCGCGTGCTTGGGGGCTTGCCACAGCTGCTTGAACTATTGTGAGCCCATCAAACATGTTTGGGCCTTGCTGAGCCAGTAATAAGCCGGTTTCGCTTAAGCGGAAACGACCCCTACATGGCAGGGATAATTCGGGGCCCGAAAACCCATACGTGATAGGGGTCGTTCTGTAACAACCTATCAAAAACAAACAAGCATACATGTGCTGTCAGTTTACATCATATGTTGGAAACCCACCTTATGGCATATGACCGTTCTTGCGCATACCCAAGTTGGGCAACCCAACACACAGGTGCTGCATCTGGTGCTGCGGTTGCCTAATTGAGCAGGGTGATTCTTCCTGACAAAGGGTATTTTCAGCAAGCAGGCCTTCACAGCCATAAGAATATGCATGAACGCCATGATCTGGAAGTTGAGGAGCGCGGGAGCCGGGAGCAGGCGTCTCTGGCCCTTACCGCAAGAGGAAGCCGTTGTATCCCGTTCAGGCCAGGGCGACATCCATGCAAGCTGCTGAACGTTCTTGCTGAAAATGTTACAGCGTGTATTGCCGGCGGGTGGCCGGCGAAGAGTGCATACAGCAACCCTGGCGCACCTGCAGGCAGCGGGTCGGCTGTCCAGGGCCAAGTTCTGCTGTTTTAGCGGTCTTCTAGCGGAGCTTATCATGCTCACACCTGTGCATGGTATAATAATCTAAGCCACAAAGACGGTTGTGTGCTCGCAGCAGCGTCTATACAGCCGTGGCAGGCAGCCATGGACATCCACAACAGCAGCAGCAGCAGGAGGTCCACATGCCGCAATCAATGCATGCAGCAAGCCCCCTGCATGCAATGCAGGTGCCAACGCAGCCAAGGTATGATGCTTTCTGTCCAAGTTTGTCAGGGCTTGGGACCCTTCATGTGTGTGCAGATTACCCTGCTAGGTGAGCATTGCACATGTAGCAGATGCGCCATGAAGTAAACGCCGGGACATGGCGCGGCAGTTACTGCCCGAATGCGGCGGTCTGAAACTCAAATCTACTGGCAGCAGCAGCAGCGGCAGCCACCTCTTGCACCTTTTGTGTTTGGCGGCAACACAGTCTGCACGGAGGTGAGCATGAAGGTTACGCCATCCAGGCCCCGTGGCATCAAGCACGTGCTGTTGTATGGTGTGTACAGGGTTGCCGGCTGAAATCAAATGATTCAGTGCAGGCAATCTTGAGCAAGAATGGGAGAGGTGGTGATGTTTGCCAGGTTTACTCCCCCTCCGGTCACCATTACTGCTGAGCCACCGACAAGGCAACCAGCCACTGCTTACTGTCCAGCTGCAAGCAGAGCAGCACAAGCTCGTTGTGTCGAGTACAGCAGCTACTAATGACAGGACTCCCTTCTCACATGCAATGTGACGACTATTGTCCTGCACTGCTTGCACTGCACTGCCTGCAGGCAGACACAGTACCAAGTGGGGTTTACACCACGAACGGCAGGCGGCTGCAGCTTGCACTGCTAGAACACCCTCTCGCTGTTGTGGCTTGCTGGCACCGCAGGCGTGGTGAACATAAGATCGTGGTCATCCGCTTCTGCGATGGCGAGCCCGCAGCTCCTTCACAGTGGGGATGCATGCATCTGCGCAGTCGGGTAGTTGCCCTTGGCCATGGCTGGCCCCTTGAGCGCAAACATGGGCCAGGCGATGGCACCCAGGGCGATGACTTTGATGAGGTCCTGCTGCTGCAGGCCCATCTATTGTTGGGGAAAAGGCACAGCAGACAGTGCATATCTGATGGCCATGTCTGTATTGGTCTGCTGCAAGCGACAGCCAGCCAGCGGCAGCAGCAAAAAAAGCACAGAGGCCTGGGCACGCAGAAGATGCCTCTGGGTGCTGGGCAGCACTGTTTTGGTAAGTCACGTATGCGTGCAACATGCATTATGCTCATGCCTTCAGTGATGATTACTGTGTCATGCTGATGGCGCTGATGCTATGGCTGAATGGGTAATATGATGATGATGCTGATGACTCAGTCTGCATGCTGCCTAGGCACAGGCCTGTGTGCCTTCAAGGCATCTGCACCTCTCAGAGCCAACCACAGAACTTTTGCTGCTGCGTTAGAGTGCTTCTTCTTCTTGACATGACGTACAGCAGAGCCAGCCGCTGGCGGCAGTGTGATCACGTGGCAGAGACAGAGCATTTGCTGCTTTGATATGTGTAACATGTCTTCTTGCAATCCTTATCAGAGCAACAGTTGCACCATATGTGCCATGCATTGCCGGGCAGTTTCTCACAGCCTGTACACAGGAGCTAGCACACGATTTAGTAGACAGGATTTAGTAGACAGGCGTGATGTACAGAAAGAGTAGTTACAAGTGAACGGATACAGCATGCAATGTAGTGCCATCATGGCATTTGATTCAGCCACCCACATGCATTGTAAAGGGTTGCAGAGAAGATACATTGCACAGCACAATGCAGCAGATGCAGCACTCACATTGCTGGCATAGGCCCCCCGCCACCATGGCTGAACTGTCTTGCATCATGGATTGTTGCCCAGCTCAATTGAGCAACCCGTTTCCAAGCACATGCGCCTCGGCTCAATCGAAGCAGTGGGTGGCAGCTGCAAGCACACCACAGCTTGCACATCCCCCGCAAAAGCTGCAAATGTCGCAGCTTACACTGCATGGGCACAGCACAGCCACCCCTTCCGCCATGGTATCATCCAGCAGCAACACCCGTGCCCCGGCCTTCCACTGGTTGCAGCTGAGATGCGCGGTGAAGACATCACCACCACAACATACCGACAAAGCAGTCCGCCCATCACTAACACCCGTGCCTTGTGATGATGACAAAACCATGCAGCGAGCACGCCAACTTGCATCACGTTGGTCACGTTTGTCAAATACACCGTGCTGCATTATAATACCCCAGCCACCCTTCATTATAGAGGGTTGCAGGAAGCACGAATTACACAGCACAACGCTGCAAACGCCACCCTTCAACGCAACCCTGAACCAGGCCTACGTAATTGGGACGGGCCCACAATGCAGACAAGCTGCAGGAGGCGCGGCAACATGCAATTGCTGTGGCAGCAAACCACTATTGAACTCCTGAACTGAATACCTGAACAACTTACGCACAGCCCTTCTGCTTCAGGCCAACGTTGTCTCTGCATCCTGCCTCAAGACACGTGGAACACTGTGCTGACGTCGTCACTGCATCTGACCTAAGATTGTACACGGATGCATAGCAATCAGTGCACCAAACTCTTCTGCTGCACGGGGAGTTGCCTACACTGACAGCAGCAGGCGCCGTGGGTCCTCAACCACCTCCTTGACGCGCTTCAGGAACGTAACAGCCTTCACGACAAATAACACACGCAGCAGGGCCAGGCGGCAGCAGCAGCAGCAGCAGCACGGGTGTCAGGAGGGCCGTGGTTGTGTGTGCAGCTGGCTGTGCACAGATCCTGTGCTGCAGTGGCAGGGTTGGTCGGCCGCCAACGCAGCCACATGCAGGCCATGGCTCGGCACTTCCCGGCCCGACACCGTGGGCTCCAGGAACGCTCTTCAAGCACTGCAGCACGTACCGCTCTGCCGCCGATCGGCTTGTGTAATTGCATGCCAGGGCAATGTACATCGCATGGCAAGCAGCCATGGTCTTGTCCACGACCACAGCGCAGGAGCCGGAATGTGTCACCGCCGGCTATGACCTTGCTTGCTGCATGTTTGGGTTTGCTGCAACTCCTGACCGAGGACCGGAAGATATGACCACAGCGCTGAATAGAACCACTGGTGATCGCTCGACGGTGAACCCCGCCCCCCCCAAAAATGTACAAGTGCCTGCTAGCGAGCCTCAGGAGCGTGTCGCAGGAAGGTGTCGCAGGTGCCAGAGCCCTGACTACCCCGCACCCCCTCTGCGCCAGCAGCCACTCCATGTCGGCTGACTTGGCTGCAGGCAGCGCACCTCTCGGCCGTCGATCAGCCTGTGGTCGTATGTGAGCGCGATGTACATCATGGGGCGCGCCTCGATGCCCTTGCCCACCACCATGGCCCGCGGCGTGATGTTGTGCATGCCCAGGATGGCGCTCTGCGGCGGGTTGATGATGGGCGTGCTCAGCATGCTGCCGTACACGCCGCCGTTGCTGATGGTGAAGGTGCCGCCGGCCATGTCGTCGATGGAGATGCTGCCGTCGCGCGCCTTGCGGCCGAGCGCGTTGATGTTCTGCGCGCAAGCAGCAGCGGCAGCGGCGGAGGCGCGGAACTGTGTGAGGATGCGAGCAGCCAGGCTCAGGAGCGGCGGCTGAGCAGCCAGCCAGACGAGCCTGACAACCGAAACGATTGAAAAAAAGGCTTGTCGCCCGCAGACGTGCTGCCGCTGAGCTGAAGCCTTTTGCAGCAGGTGCGCATTGCACATATGCTGCATTCGCGCAAAGATGCTACAGCCGGGTGTAGTAGAGTTGATGGCAGAGAGGACCGATGCAGCAGCAGGCTGCAACAACACACTACTGCCTAACCTAGCTGAACTGAGGATGCTGCAAAGGGCCACCACTCCCACACCCACGACACAAAACATGCAATGTAAAAAAAACTGACAAGCACCAGGTGCCTCTCATGTTGTGCCAATAAATAGTGAGCTTGACCATTCAGCAACGCACTGACTGCCACCACAATGGCCCATATCAACATTATACGTAACAGGTGTGACATACCAAAGTAACAACTGCTTATCTTCTGACGTCTGCACCTGACGGCCTACCTTTCTCCACCTCTGCAAAGTTGAGCTTGTCCACGCTGCGCCGCACTGGCACAGTACCACACGACTCCACCACACCACCACACTGGTGTTTGCTACCACACCAAGTAACAAAATGACGTACAGAAGTGACGGCTGCTCACCTTCTCCACCTCTGAGAAGCTGAGCTGATCCAAGCTGTACAGCACAGGCACTGCACCACATGACTCCACCGCACTAGTGCATGTTACAACATCAAGTAACGGAATGGCATAAAAATGACGGCTGCTCACCTTCTCCACCTCTGAGAAGCTGAGCCTGTCTACGCTGCGCAGCACTGGCACTGCACCACACGACTCCACCACACTGGTGCATGTTACAACACCAAGTAACAGAATGACATACAGAAGTGACGGCTGCTCACCTTCTCCACCTCAGAGAAGCTGAGCTTGTCCACGCTGCGCAGCACAGGCACCACCAGGCCCTTGGGCGTGGCCACGGCGATGGAGATGTCTGTGTAGTCCCTGCAAGCACACACATGAGCACAGGTGTCGCATGTCGACTCTGTCGGTGCCTGATAAACCGGTACAAACCTAGTCTAGTAAGGCATCTGGCACGCATGCGGAGGTGATGGCATGCGGCGTTTGGAAAGTGGGCGTGCAAAGGTCCATGGCTTTCAGGAACTGAGGAGTGCCCAAGCGAGCGCTGAGATTGCGGACCGTGTGAATCACGAAGCATGTACGTGCTGGGAGTAAGCTTGTGCACGTCTTTGTCTCACCAAGCAGGCTGCTAGCCAAGGTTCCACGGATCAGAACAAGGCATACCTGTAGATGATGTCGCTGCCGTCGATGACCGCATTGACTGCGGGCACTTCCTGCAGCGCACTGGCTGCTGCTTTGACAAACGCAGACATGAAGCCCAGCTTCACGCCGTGCTTCTCAAGGAAGATGTCCTGCAAGCAGCCGGGTAACAAGCGCACAGTCATTTAGTTGTGCGGGGGCAGGGAGCAGGCAAGCACGCAGACACCAAGCCACCCTTCACGCCATGTGTTCAAAACAATTCCTGCAAGCAAACAGCGTCATCACGCGCAGCCACCCAAACCCTACCGCCTTCTCCACACAGCCACCAACCCTAGCGCCAAGACCACCTTGCCCTAAGCACCTGCTCAAACGCACAATGATGGCACCGGGCTCCAAGGGCTATCCATAGCAGCAGCAGCAGCAGCAGCGGCAGCAGCTTACCTTGTATGCGTTGCGCATCTCCATCAGCCCCGTCATGTCCACCTCGTTGAAGGTGGTAAGCATCGCGTATGTTTCTGTGCGCCCTTGAGGCGCTCCGCCACACGCAGCCGCAGCCGCGTCATCTTGACGCGCCTGCGCGTGTGTTAGTGACAAGATAACATGACATACAGAGTAGTGACACAAGGTGCGCGCACGTGTCCGATGGCTGTGTGTCATCAGCAGGAGGCAGTCCAGCTGCAGCCAGGCCATTGACACAGGCACAACTGCTCGTCTTCAACGGCCATGTGGCAGTCAGCCATCGCATGTGCTGGCGGCCTGCTGCCTGCTGTGCAGCACTGCCGCATGCTGCCTTTGTGCAGCGGCCCTGCGTCTGTGACATTGTCTCTACTCCATTCCAGCAACACATGCCTCCTGACATGACGCTGCTGTCGCTGTCAGCATGCTGCTGCTGCTGCTGCTCAGCTTTATTTCGACAGCATGTCGAAGCAGATGGCACAACAGCAAAATGAGCGGTTGCCGCAGCAGGGCTTGCTCACCTCTCTGGCCTGTCTCCCCTGCTTTGGGCTGCCTCACCAGCAGCAGCAGTACCAGCAGAGGCGGGCGCCTGTCCAAGGCAGCAGCAGCAGCAGCAGCCGCCGCAGCAGCCAGCAGCAGAAGTTGGAACATGTAGCAGCATGTTAGCGGCGACCAGCACAGCAGCTGGCCAGAGGCTCATTCCATGCTTGCAAAATTACAAACAGGTAAAAGTCGTTTTAACACTGTAACAAACACTGTATCAAATCAAGTGATGCACCATAACCGTATGGTGCTCATGGTGCGTGGCCAGCACCATGGGTGGCAGCTTGAGCCCTGCAAAGACCAGGCAGCAGCTGCGACCCAAGCCACATGCCGTGCAGCTGCCCTGATCATGTTGCAATGTGGGATCGCCAAACTGCTGTGCATGCCTGCAGCCACTGAGTGCCACCTAGGATGCCACCCGAAAGTTCAGAGCTCGTTGCCTGCTAGCAACAACTTGCATGCTGGGAACAACTTGCGTGCTGTGCAGCTTGCAGGGTCAGGGTGGTTTGCCGCTGCCATTGCCGCACTGCTGTGCCACGTGAACAGTACTGATGTTGCCACCCTAGGGCCGAGTGACAGTGCCTGCTTCCTGCCACTGATGCAGGGCACCGGCATGCAATAAAAGATGCCCCGAGTACACCACAACAGCTGTGGGGGGCCTTGCATTTGCCCGCCACGGCACAACGCAGCTTATGCGCTGGAGCTTCCCTAGTACAATGCGACGTCGCCCAGAGTCCACCAAACCACTGGGCGTGCTTGCAGGTTTGTCACTAGACCAAGCCATCCTTGATTGACTAGTCCACAGCACGCAGTGCAGCAACACCTGTGGAGAGCGAATGCGAGCCCTGCAAAGATAGAACATGCATGCAACACCACAAGCTTGCGGTTGTCTTCTGTTTCCTATATCATATTCGTACCTTGTAACAACCTTTGCTAATGTCAGCACAGCACCCGTTGGTGCGCCACACACAATACTTCAATCACAACAATAGCGCGATGTGGCCGCACAGCTGGCAGCGAGTTGCCAAGCAAGTCACGGACAACACATCGCTCACAAGGACACAAGCAAAGAACGCTGCACGCCACTCTGCCTCACCTGCTGCTGTGCTGCTGGCTTGGGTGGGGGTGGCGGCGGCGCTGCTGCTCTCAGCTTTGACTCTCTGCTGCTGCCCCTAGCTCTGCTGCTGCTGGCGCCGGCTTAGGCTCTGCTGCTGCTGCTGGCGCTGGCTTAGGCTCTGCTGCTGCAGGAGCCTCTGCTTCTTCTGTTGGCGCTGCGCTGCTTTCGCTGCTGCTGCTGCCGCCGAAGTCTCCCTCTTCTACCTTTGCGACTGCCTGGCCCACCACACTACGGTGTCGCCTTCTGCAACAAGCAGTTCACTGACTTTGCCGCTCTTTCCTGCAAACTTCACATCGATAGTGACCTTGTCGGTCTCAATCTGCGCAATGACATCATCCTCCTGAACAGTATCACCTGCAGCGATCACAGTGCGCACCACATGTCCCATGAGTCGGACGAAGGTGATCGCTGACAGTTGATAAAAGTCAAGGGAGGAGCGTCAATGGAAAAGAGGGGTTGTCGTTGTGGTACAGGGGAGTACATGTACGCAACACAGATGCTGTGAAATGCATGTGGCATGCATGCCAACATGCACACAGTCTGGTGGCTGGCAAATGCGCAGGCCACTGCAGCTCGCTGTCGATGCCGCAACAGTAGCCCGTCAAAACATGACAGAGCACACGCGTTGCCTGCGCACTGCAATTTGTTCATTCACACTTTGCCGTAGCTGCGCTAGCATACCAACACACAGGGACGTTCGACACGACCCAGCTCGGCTGTGCAGGCCCACTGTGAAGGCTGCATCGTACCACCCACAGCAATGCACGCCTTGCAAGTCACCACCCACACCCCGACGGGTATGCAGGCTGAAGTGGGCTGCCCCTTGGTGCATTGCTGTGCACTTCATACAAATGCCTGCAGACCTCTGCTTCAGGAGCCCAGGCGCCATTCGCACAGGTGATTAACGCAGACATCGTCCTGCAAACTTGCTGCCCTCAACCCACCTGGCTGCTTGAGCAATGCTGCAATGCTGCCTTCTGAGATGCTGTCTCCCATAGCTGGCACAACCACCTCAACTCCTGCAGGCGTACTCGTCTGCAGGCTGCGAACGAGACTGGTTTGACTGCTGCTCTGCAGGCGGGGCAGCACTGCCTGCACTGCTGCTCCTGCATGCCCCCCATGCTGTGACAGCCTGCAAAAGACAGCACCGGCAAGCCAGAGTCAGCCACGATAGCTGCGTTGTAACATTTAAATAATGATCAGCAAAACGTAGAGCTTACCCGGTCCACAAAGACTGCCTGGCCACCGCTTGACCTGCGAAAAGCACCCAGTCAGTACGAGTCGTGGTGCCTAGGAGCTGTTGCGCTCTGCCAACGCTTACCTAAGGACTGATCAGCTGCTGACAAACAGCTTCAGGGGCGCTGGCAGCCTGCAAGCCCAGATCATGATTAGGCCAGCCCTAGCATAAACGCACGTCAGCCTGCAGTCTGGATCACACCTGCAGCTGCTGCACAGCTCGACCACCCTTCTGTATCAGTCGTCGAGCACTGCGCAGCGCCATGGCGCTGAAACAACCCTGGAGGCAAAGCCAACTGCAGGAGGGGCCGGAGTGCCGACCGCAAACTAGCACAGTAGCAAGTAAACCATAAAGCAATAGCTGCGCAAGATTAACATGGTCGTTCCGACGCAGAAATCCAGGGACGAAAGTTGAGCAGTCAGTGTTACTAGACATTAGCCATAACCTTGCACACGTTTGAAGCAGCTTTCACCATGCTTTGCCGTCAGTAGAGTTCCAGTCAAGCGATTGCTGGGCGTGATAACAGGGGTGCCAGTGTCCAGAAGTAACTTGGACATCTACAGTACATACCAGACACGTGTGCCTGGTACCGTCTAAAAAACATGTTTCATAACATACCCACACATCACACGTTTAGAACGCGGGTCAGCTGCTTCACACCAGCACCAGCACCTGCTGCATCCCAGCCATGGGCAAACAGCCAACAGCAGGAGCTGCTGCAGCCGGCATTGCCAGCAGGAAGAGAGGTACTAAAGAGTCAGGCCAGCGATCCATTGCTGCAGCATTTCCGCAAAGCGGCCCCATGACACTAGCGAGGCGGGACATTCAAACGGCACCGGCCCGGTCGCCCCAGGTGCCACATACATACGCTCTGGCCAGCTTGCAACAGCGTTGGTTGATTGCCAAACAGGTCAAACAGCAGGAAGGGGTGCTGGATCGGCCACTGACCACCACCACCCTCCACCACTGGCAGCAGGTGCTGCTGCTGCTGATTGTCTTGGGTCACACCCCCAGCAGGAGCAGCAGGCAGCTGCGCCAAGTGTCGCCGAGGAACAGCAGCATAATCAGGAAGAGCAGCACAAGCAGCAACCTGCAGCAGCTGAACATCAGGAGCCTGGCAAGCCAGTTGCTGCAGCCAAGAAAGCAGCTGCTGCTGGCAAAAGGAAACCGCGCGCCAGCAAAACCAAGGCAGCAGCAGCAGCAGCAGCAGCAGCTGCTGCGCAAGATGCTGATAGCAGCGCCGCTGAGGATGCTGCTGCTGATTCAGATGCAGAGGTAGTTGTTGAGGCTGACGATGCTGCAGCTGCAGGATCAGCAGCTGCTGCAGCCAGCTTTACTGAGCAGGAAGTCGCCCAGGTGAGACTTCAAACTTGAATATTCTGAACGGGCACAGTTCTTGGTGCGGGGCAGCAGCATGCCAACTGCATGCATGTTACAGCAAAGGTACGGCCTGCATGTCACGGTAACAGCAGCATGACCTAATCACTGCCATTATTGCTTTCTTTGGTTTCGTTCGTGCAGGTCCAGCAATCGCTGCTGGCATGGTACGACCGCGTGCAGCGCGTGCTGCCCTGGCGGCGCAACCCGCACCACAAACCCCAGCAAAACCCAGCCACAGAACCCCAGCAAGCCCCAGAGGACGGCGGCAGCGGCAGCGGCAAGCAGAAGAAGCCCAGCAAGAAGCAGCTGGCGGCAGCAGCGGAGGCGGAGGCTGTGCTGGCGGCTGCGCGGCCTGCGCCTGCTGAGCTGGCGCCGCAGGAGTTTGCGTACCGCGTGTGGGTCAGCGAGATCATGCTGCAGCAGACGCAGGTGTCGCGCGTCATCGCTTACTTCAACAGGTGAGCGCAGGGCAGTTTGTGTTGGTGCGAGGGCGTCATGACATGGGCAGGGGTGGTGGGGTCTGCTTGTGAGATCATGCTGCAGCAGACGCAGGTGTCGCGCGTCACCACCCACTTCAATAGTGAGCGAGGGCAGTTTGTGTTGGTGCTGAGGCGGTACGCATGTTGGTGGTGCCTGTCACAGTATGCGTTCTGCTTGTTTGGACATGCTGTAAAGGCGTGCATGACAGGTGTCTTGTGCGGTGGCAGACTTCAGCACGCCAGTTCAAACACTTAATGTCCTGTTGTGATGGTGAGGGGTCGGGTTGTGTCCTTGTGCAAGTGCTTGTGTGGCGGTTCTAGCGCGCCCGCATAGCCCCACACCCGAAGCATTGCTGCAGATGCAGGGCGCTGCATGCGGGCCACTACCCGCTCCACTGCTGCTGCACGCCCGGGC
This sequence comes from Scenedesmus sp. NREL 46B-D3, assembly GCA_014080715.1. NCBI lineage: Eukaryota > Viridiplantae > Chlorophyta > Chlorophyceae > Sphaeropleales > Scenedesmaceae > Scenedesmus > Scenedesmus sp. NREL 46B-D3. The sequence continues at coordinate 82,972 of JACERP010000122.1, read as the reverse complement.
ACAGTTTGGCGCTGCAACCTGCGGCAGCATCTCAGGGCTCGACATAGCGACATTGCCAACCCTGCTGCCTGGTCCAGCGTCTGCAACCGGAACGGCATCACTGCCTGGCTGACCCGCTCTTACTGCGCTGGCAGTACCTGTGTAGCAAGGCAACCTGCAGCAGCGGGACACTTATTTTGGTAGTCCTGCACCCACCTTGAAGTCTGCTGCCTGTCTGGTTATGCATTTGCGGCAGCACACTTGCTCTTAAATGGAAATACTCGTCATATTATCTGCTGCCATGCCTGCCACACCGCCGCAACTCACTCCATATGTTCTGTATTTGTTGCAACATCTGCTGCCATGCCTGCCTGATTGCCCGTCTGCACTGGCACACTTGCTCCATATGTTTTGTAATCCTTGTACGTCTGCTGCCATATTTGCCTGGTTACACACGTGCAGCGGCACACTTGCTCCATATGTTCCGTAATTGTTATGACGTCTGCAATGGCACACTCCGTACGTCTGCAGTGGCACACTTGCTCCATATGTTCCGTAATAGTTTTGGCGTCTGCTGCCATGCTTGCCTGGTGACGCGTGTGCACCGGCACACTTGCTCCATACGTGCTGTGATTTTTTTACGTCTGCCGCCATGCTTGCCTGGTTCCACGTCTGCAGTGGCACACTTGCTCCATGTCTTCTGTGTATGTCAAGGCGTCTGCTGCCATGCTTGCCTGCTTACACGCCTGCAGCCCGACACTAACTCCATTTTATCTCTGTGACTGTTATAACATCTGCTGCCATCCCTGCCTGGTTACGTGTCTGCACCGGCAGGTGGGTCGTCGTGTGGCCCACTGTCGCTGCGCTGGCTGCTGCCAGCCAGGAGGAGGTCAACGAGGTCTGGGCAGGCCTGGGCTACTACAGGTGAGAAGTTCATGGTGAGGACGCAGGCGAGCTGGGGAAGTTCATGGTGGGAACTTTGCTTCGGTGGGCGGCTAGGTGATGGTGCTGGCTGCTGCCTGGCTGGCAGACGTGCACAAAGTTTGATCAAGCCTGGATTGCCGTAGGCAAGCTGTTCATAGAGAAGCGAGCAGAGCTCAGGTGTGAAATTTGGTGCCCTTCACAGTGAAGTTTGCAGAGCAGCACTCTGGAAAAACATGAAGTTCCTGGTGTCCTGCAGGCGTGCACGGTACCTGCTGGAGGGTGCGCGGCACATTGTGGACAAGCTGGGCGGAAAGTTCCCCGAGACAGCGGCAGAGGTGAGGCCAGCACAGCGAGTGTACTGCGCTGTGTACTGCAAGAATACTGCGCTGTGCACTGCAAGTGTACTGCGCTGTGTATTGCAAGTGTGTACTGTGTGCATGTGAGCTGCAGGTGCACTGCGCTGTACAGCAAGTGTACTGGGCTTGCTCTGTTTCACAGTGCTGCGGCTGGTTACGGACTTGCGATGCTCTGGATGGAGTTGCGTGCCGCAACAAGCAGAGCATACATCGTGCAGTGTTGCCTTTGTGTCCGCCTCCGCTTGAGCAGCTGTTCTGCATGCCAGGCTTGGTGTCTGCCAACGGACTGCGCCGCCTCGTCCTGCCGTTCCCGCCTCCTCATGTCGCTGCTGCCGCGCCGTTTTGCAGCTGCGCCAGATCCCTGGCGTGGGGCCCTACACAGCAGCAGCGGTGGCCAGCATCGCGTTCAACGACGGGGCCGCTGCCGTGGACGGCAACGTCATCCGCGTGTGCGCGCGGCTGCGCGCGCTGCGTGGCAACCCCGCCAAGATGGCCAAGGTGTGGGACAGGCTGGCCGCGCGCTGCTGCACCCGGCGCGCCCAGGCTGCCACAACCAGGTGTGCAAATCACTGCCGGGTGTCGTGTTTGACTTTGTGTTCGACTGTTTTTGCTCGGTCAGCTGTCGCATGGGCTTGGCCAGCTGCCCACACATCGTTGTTCTGGATGTTGCGTGGTTGGCGCTGGGGTTCCTGGGGGTGAAGTGTGGAGGGTTGTGTCAGCCTTGCAATGGGGGCAACCCCACGAAAGGATCCAAGGTGTGGGAGCAGCTGGCCGCGCAGCTGCTGCACCCAAAGCGCCCAGGCTGCCACAACCAGGTGTGCAAATCACTGCCGAGTGTCATGTTTTGACTTTTTGTTTGACTGTTTTTGCTCGGTCAGCTGTGGGTGGGCTTGGCCAGCTGCCCACGCATCATTGTTCTGAATGTTGCGTGGTTGGCGCTGGGTGGGGGTTCTTGGGGCTGAAGGTGTGGATGGTTGTGTCAGCTTGCAATGAGGGCAACCCCACCAAAGGGGCCAAGGTGTGGGACAGGCTGGCCACCAAAGGGCCGATGGCGTTGATGCTATGGCTTGAATGCGTATATGATGATGATGGACAGGCTGGCCGCCAGCTGCTGCACCCCCAAACGCCCAGGCAGCACAACCAGGTGTGCATTTGGAGTTTGCAGGAATGCAACACTCAAGCGGCTCCAGATGAACGATCAGCAGGCCCCCGCCCTTGCAAGGGTTTAGGGACGTAGCTCTTGGGCTGGACCCCCTGACGGCTGAACCTACACCCTAAGGGCTCCCTGGGTCGGGTTCAGCCGTCATGGGGTCCAGCCCAAGAGCTACGCACCTGCTTTGGTTGGCTGCCTCCACACTGCATGTGGTGCCCGCCCCTTCAGCAGCTGCAGCCATCATGCCACCGCCCGGTGCTGCGGCCTGCTTAAACCTCCGCAAGCTGCTTGTGGCTCCACAACGCAACCTCAGGTTGTGCCCGAGTGCGCTCTGCCACCCAGTGCCGAGTCTGCTGTCTGTCATCATGGGCAGTTGTACCAGGCCATGGTGGAGTTGGGTGTTACAGCGTGTTGCTGAGCCCACCAACCCCTCATGCAGCTCCTGCCGGTCCAACAGCAGCTGCTTCCCACTCTGGCAAGCCACAAACTGGACAGACTAGACCACCAGCGCTTTCATGGTCAACCTCCGCTCGTGAGGGAGCAAGCGCTGTTTGACCACGCTGACGCTGCCGCCCGCTGCCGCCTGCTGCTGCACCTGCCAGGCCATGATGGAGCTGGGCGCCACAGTGTGCAAGCCCGCCAACCCCGCCTGCGGCGCCTGCCCGGTCAGCAGCTGCTGCTCAGCGTACCGCTGGCGGCAGCGCACGCTGCCGGCTCTGCTGCTGCTGTTGCTGCCGGCGACGTTGAGGACGCGCCCCGCGTGACGGACTACCCAGAAAAGGTGAGCCGGCGTCGCCACGCGCGACGCAGCACCCGCCCCAACCCCAGAGTCGTCGGCCAGATGACAACCACTACGGGTCATGGCAACGGGTGCATTGCACAGCAGCAGAGGGGCCAGGGACGGGGACGTGACTTTCTGGATTTGATCGACGTGTGGTGGGCAACCCTCTCAGCCACGGTGGCGAGCCAGCAAGGTGCAAGGACCTGCCTAACCAGCTAGCAGCGCCAGGCGTACGCTGTCAACCAAGCTGCAGCGCGCTCAAGCAGGCATGGCATGCACTGTAAACACTGCACTTCTTAGCCCCCCCCCTGCCGCATAGAAAGCATTTTCCGCTGCCTGCCAACTCATATGCCTATTTCTGTGTGTAGAGTGGTTGAGTGATCCACACAGACAAGTTGTCATGCAGGAATGTGCGGCACACGTTGTTCCTTACGTGCTAACCACTTCTGATCAGCAGTGTGTTGCATTATGGTATGTTGCTGTGCCCTGGCCGCATCTGTGATGTGTTATGTGTAAAGTGCAGCATGGCGGAGTGCCTCTTCTTCAGCATCAACTGATGGACGCTTTGGCGTGCTGAGTAAAGCTACCTGTTCTCCCCCTGCCATCAGCTGAAGTAGCTGCGCTGCTGCACTGCCTGCAGGGTGCAAAAGCAGCCGAGGCCAAGCAGCATGTTGCGGTCTGCTTGCTCACAGTGCTGCTGCTGGTGCTGCTGCCACATTGCCTGCAGGTTACCAAGGCAGCCAAGGCAGAGCAGCATGTTGCTGTCTGCGTGCTGAAAGTGCTGCTGCTGCCCGGCGCTGAAACGCCAGCTGCAGTGGCAGCAGCAGCAGCGTCTGCAGCTGCCGCGGCAGCAGCAGGTGCTCCTGCTGCTGCTGGCAAGGGCAGCATACGCAGCTTCTTCAACCAGCACCCAAGCAGCAGCAGCAGCCGCAGCCGCAGCAGGCATGTGAAGCTGAGCTGCTTGCTGCGGGTGCTGCCACGCACTACCTGCTGGTGCAGCGGCCGGAGACGGGCGTGCTGGCAGGGCTGTGGGAGTTCCCAGGTGCGGCAACACGCAGACGTAATTTGAGCAGCAGCGCTGCAACCTAGCAGCAGGGAACCATCAATGCAATGCCCCGCTTGAAGCAGGGAACTGCAGACCCCCGGAACCCCACAAGCCGGACTGCGATGTGTGAGTGCCCTGGATGCCGTTGCAGTTGCATGCGCTGCATGACGCGCAGCCTGCGCAGTGCTGGTCGGGGCGAGCCGGTGCTGACTGGGGTGTTGACTGGTGTTCAAGCACAGGCTGTTCCCTGCTGCATGTGTCAGTGCTGCTGCTTAGTACAGTTCCGTGCCAGGGGTCAGTGCTGCTGCTGCTGCGAGCCATTCCTTGTTGAGCCAATGCAGCAGCAGCAGCAGCAGCAAGTCGCTGATAGGCATGCTGCGCAGCACGTTACTGCATTATCAAACGCGCAGCAGCAGCAGCAGCAGCAGCAGCAGCAGCAGCAGCAGCAGGTGATGCTGCCGCCAGGCGCCTCGGCCCTGTTGGGACAGCCGGGCGCGTTGCCGGCACAGATGCTGCTGCAGCATGCTTGCAGGACTGGCGACTCACCCCTGGTTGACCGCATGGTGGGCTGATGGGCTAAAAATGCTGGCAACTTGTGATACTCGTGCGATGCACCCCTCTGGACACCCTTCAAGAACAGTAAGCATGACTGTGAAGGTTGCGCTGCTGTTGCTGCTGAACGGCTGATGATGCACTTACTGGTCGTGCTGCTGCTGGTGCTGTGCAATTGGTTGTGCAGGTGTCGTCATCGACTGCCAGCCAAGCCCCAGCGCACGCAGGGCAGCAGTGGATGGCTACCTCTCAGGGACCAGGGGTGCTACTACCTGCTGCCAGCAGCAGTAGCAGCAGCCACACTGGCAGCACCAGCAGCAGCAGCAAGCGGCCAAGGGCAGCAGTGCTGCTGGTCCTGCTCCTGCTGCTGAGGCAGGGGTGCTGGTTGTGCAGCGGCGGCAGCTGGGGTCTGTAGTGCACATTTTCTCGCACATCCGGCAGACGCTGCATGCCGAGGAGCTGGTGCTGCTGGCTCCTTCGCTGGATGCTGTGTGCAGCATGGCAGCAGCAGCAGCCACTGCTGGTGAAGCGCGTGCTGCTGGTGCTGATAAGGAGGATGGGGAAGAGCAGCAGCTGCTGGTTCCGGCACTGCATGTAGCGATGAGGAAGATCATCAGCAGGATGGCAAAAAGGGCACGACCAAGAAGCGACCGAGGAAGGAGACAACAGTAGCAGCAGCGAGCGCAAACGCACGGCCGGCCCTTCGCTGGGTGAACGGAGCGGACATGGTACAGGCGGGTCTGACCTCTGGGGTGCGGAAGGTGTTCAACTTGAGTGTGAAATAGCAGCTGGGTGAAGTTCGTGTCACTGCTGCACTGCCGAACAGTGACACAAGCAGGAGTTACATGGTGCTTGATCGTATCAAGGAATTACTTGTGGTAAAATCATGTGTGCGTGTGTGCAGCTGGCAGCATGATTCAAGTGGGCGCTGCGCGAAAACCGTAGTCAGTCTGGTGACAGAAAGTCAATTATGCACCATCGGTGATACGTGACTGCTGGGTTCAATAAATAGCCACAAACTGTTTGCTGTTGTTGCTTCGTTCTGCTGATTATATCCCTAATCGCTGAAGCTTCGGCCAAGTCAGCCCGCCCGACAAAGCTCGTGTTTCAGGTGTTCCTGCCACTGATCTTGCATCAGTTCCTACATCTGGGCGGTGCAAACGGCACTGAGACTGTATCAACGTGCTGCACGAGCGTTCAGCCAGTCGCTTCTCGCACGCCACACGCTGGTGTTCCTCATAAGCGCTCATCACAGCCTGCACCCGGGTTTTGATTAAACAAACCGATTCAGCCATCGAAGACGGCGCTGGAACGCCGTTCCATCCATAGTCTGGGCGCTAGCTGCAGCAGCTCATTTCCTGACAGACGCAGGCGTACAGCAACTGTGCAAGTGCAGTCATGACGCAGGCGCTTCAAAGTACAGCATGCGTTCGTTGCTGATCGTCAGCGTCTGCTGCTGGCGCCTCTCCTGGCAGACTCGCACGGTGGGTTACACTGCAGCCTGCTACTGCCTGTGCCTGTGAGACGCTGCGAGGTACCAGCCCAGATCAACGATGCGATTACTTGCTTCACTGCACAGCACAAGTAGCGTGCCTTTTGCCCCCGCTTTGGCAGTTCCTGGTGAACGTCTGCAAGTTGTATGGCCACAGGCAACTGTTCAACCAGAGTCAAACGTGTGACTCATGCTGCAATTTTGCTTTTGGCAGCGCATGCCGTCAACGCTTGCCCGCTGCTCCTTCCAAGCATCATTGTGCTCCTGTGATAGGCCAGGCCTCACCCGCAGCACATGCCAGCGTCACACCCGGTTTGCTCCTTGGTACCATGCTTATGCTCATATATTGCACTAGGCGGTACGCTCGTTTTGCGGCTTTGCAAAGTGCACCGCAGCTGGTTGGGGTGCGATAAACGTGCGTGAACCAGGCTGCAGGACAGTTGTTGCAGTGCTGCTGGTGCCCTAACACCAAGCATGCTGCAGCGACCCCTCTCTTCAGGCAATTGCTGCAGCTGCAGCACCTGCCTTCGTACAGCTATGTCTGGCTCTGCCATCACTCTGCTGCTGCTGCTGCTGCTGCTGCCCCTTGTAGGTTTGTTGTATGACCCCCCAAGCAGGAACTGGAAGGCGTACCAAAACAGGCAAACAGACTGGGCACACCAGCTCAACGGCGGAGGTGAGCGCAACTGCTGCAGGCACAACACCTGACACACATCTTGATACAGCTCAAAGTAGCAAGCGTGAATGATCCAGCTGGTGTATATACCTGCCGCAGCAGCTCGTTGAGGCAGTGCTGCAACACCCGGTGCCATGCAGGTAGGCCACTTGATGCTGAAGATGCTATGAGGTCCAACAGACTGCAGGCCTGCTCACCAGACATCACATTCCAACTGCTGCTGCTGCTGCTGCTGCTGCTGCCATTGCTGCTGCTGCAGGCAAGCTCAAGGTCAGCGGCAACTGCAAGCACACGTGGCCCAAGGGCCTGGCAGGCATGTGCGGTGATGAGCCAGGTGAGCACAGCGCGCCGCCACGCGGCGCAACGCAGCAGCAGTTGCAGCAGCAGAGGTGCAGCTGTGCAGTGCTTGCAGCTGTGCAGTGCTTACGGGGCAGCAGGCAGTGGCGAGGCCGCGCGGGCTGTGTTTGGCAATGAGCCAGGCACTGCAGCGCCTGCAGCCCCGCTGCATCACTCCATGCAGCAGCAGCAGCGGCGGCGGTGCGGGCTGAGCAGTACAGCAGATGCGTTTCAGGGTGTTTTTGACTGTCTCGCCTGCATCTGTGCGTGCATGCTGTGCAGGCCAAACATCTGCAGCAGGCAGCACCAGCAGGGCTGCTGCCATCAGCTGCAGTGCACCCTTAGGCGCGGGTGTTTTGCATGCGGCTAGCACTGGCTCTCCGCAGCACCAGCACCATGCAGCAGCAGCTAAGGTTGTGCCAATCATCAACTGCCAGCCGCTGCCTTGTCATGTGACACACCTGCAGGTCAAAACCGCTGGATGAACCCCACCCGCCCAAAGCTTACAAGGCCGGCCAGATGGTGAAGCTGGAAGTCATTGTCAGCACACACCATGGAGGTGAGGCGGCTGCACAGCTTGTGTCATGTGACAGTTTGGAACGGTCTGTTATATGTAAAACCCTCAAACGTACCTGCACGGGGTTTTGCTCCGGTATGCTTCAGTGCGATGTGCCTGACTGCCATAGGTGAGGAAGACGCTTAGGATCTGCAACAGCAGGCAGCAGAACGGTGCACAGACCAACACGCCAAGAAGCATGTGCTGCTGCTGCCTGCTGCTGCTGCTGCTGCTGCTGCTGCTGCTGCTCAGGCCGCTTTGCATTCAGCATCTGCCCTGCGAACGCCAAGGACAGCAGCAAATGCTTCAAGCTCAACCGGTGAGCAAAGGCGGCCTGCTGCCGAGGCCGCCGCCGCTGCTGCTGCTGCTGCTGCTGTGGTTGCCCTGCTGTGAAAGCTGTGCTGCTGAGGACGATGTTGGCGGCTGCTGCTCAGGGCAATGCTGTTAGGGGGTGTTTTCAAACAAACCACAGTTTGTAGCACACCCTGCCTGCATCTGAACTTTCACCACGACGACGTAGCCCTGCAACGGCCGTTGATGCATGCTTGCCAGCGGCGCACGACGCAGAGGCAAGCAACCACAGTGAACCCTCTGCGGTCAAGTGTCACTTCGTCACAGCAGCTGTGGGACAGCTGTGGATGCGAGGATGGGCTGCAATACGCATGCAACAGAAGCATGCGTCTGCTCACGAGACGCTGCCTGCATGGTGCTGCTGCTGCTGTTGCTGCTGCTGCTGCTGCTGCTGCTGCCCCTCTGCAGGGCTGATGGCAGGGGTCAGTTCTTTACCTGCCACGCATCAGGTCCTACAACGGCGGAGCAACAGGTGCGGGAAAAGCAAAAGTACTTGACCACACAGCAGCAGCAGGCGCGCACCACAGCAACAGCAGACAGCAGCAGCACACAGCATCGCGGCATGTGCCGCCTGCCGACCCCCTTGATGAGTCGAGTCCCGCTGCTCTGTTTGCCGCCGCTCCCTATGCACCTGCTTTGATCCATCATCGACTCGTGTACGTCTGAGCGTGGGGCAGCCGTCGCTGCTGTTGTGTGCAGGCCCGGCGACTCATGAGATCAACCTCGCAGTGCTGTGACTCTGCTGCTGGCTGCTGCTGGCTGCTGGCTGGCTGCTGCTCCTCCCAATCACGCAGGCGAGTCGGCCGTCCCCACTGAGCGCGCGCCCATCAGCAGCTGGAGCTGGTTCAGCATGCCGCACACAAACTGCGGGGCCGGCAAGTACTGTGACCAGTTCCTGGGCAACGTGAGTGTGGCACCTCAACTATTTTGTGGTCACAAATGAAGGCAGCCCAACATTATGGTGTTATTGTGTCCAGCGCCTTGAATGGGGGAACCCCGGTTGCCAAGACATTGATTCACCAGTGTTCACCACGCCCCACCCAATCTGCAGCTCTGGCCACCGCTGCATGTCACGGCGCCATCGCCGTGCAGGCTGCGTGACAATGTGCGTCATGCTGCGTCAGTGTCGAGAAGTGGCAACCAATGACGCCATGCTGCGGTGCCAATTGTGCAGCAAGAGGCGTTCGTAGAGACGTTACCACTGGTACTGATGCTGCTGCTGCTGCTGCTGCTACTGCTGTGCAGTCTGTGTATCGGATCCGCTACCGGCTGCCCAAGGACTTCACCTGCGACCGCTGCATCCTGCAGTGGCACTACCTGACCGGGAACAGCTGCTGGTGAGTCATTCTTGTTGCCCTCCCCACCCCCCCTCCCCGCCCAACCAGGCCCTGAACCACAAACCGTCAGTTAGTAGGTATAGCTCGTTAAGTTACGCTTGATGTTTGCTGGCACCTTGCACTGGCAATTTGCGGCCAACATCAGCTGCTAGTGAGTGCCCAGTCGCGCAGCTTCAACGTGCAGTCATGCGCATTGCACATGATGGTTCGCTCACCTGCTGCTTCCGTTGCACCGCTGTGCTGCCGCATCGCAGGCCGCCCTGCAGCAAGGAGGACCCCACCTTCCCCAACTGCAGGCCGCCCACCTACGCCCTCCCATACTGCGGCACCCAGGGAGCGGCCTACCCTGAGGAGTTCTGGAACTGCGCGTGAGTGGCAGCTCCTAGCGTGCTTCGCTTGTGGCCTGACGCCGGCTCCGCTGTCGCAGCAGACAGCAGAATGGATTGTGCAGAGGGTTGCCCCACGTACTGCATGCAGCGATGCGTTTTGCAAACATGCACAGCCAGCGCGTGTGCGTGACTGATGCCTGCGTGCATCACAGCATTTTGGCGAGTGCCCAACAGCAACTCCGGCTGTTGTGTGACGCATGGTGTGGTAGGCTCGGTGGGCAGAGAATGATGGTACTGAAAGATGCATCGCTTGTGAGGAAGTGTTGGCAGCCGGTCAAGACAGGCTGCGCTAGGGCAGCAGTGCCTGAGTCATGGTTGGTGGAGTGATCCATCAACATTGTGTATGGCCACTAAAAGAAAGTGTGCATCAGCTGTGGTGGACTGTTCATAGCAGCAACCACAATAGATGATATCGGGAGGGGGGTCCGCGGTTCAAGCACATCCTCAATAAGCAGGAGGCAAGCAAGAGGCAGCCTTATGGGTAGCAACAAGGGGTGCTGGAATTGCGCGCAAGTTCATGCCATTGCCGTGTGTTGTGCACAGCTGTGTCATTCTTATGGTTGCGTTTGCTGCAGCGCGCACAGCAGCAGCAAGCGGGCTCCCCTTCCAGGTGTTGCATGGGTGAGCTTCTTGGCTGTCACCAAGGTACGGCTTGCCTGCTCTTACCACACCTACCCCTTGCTTGCATGCACAACATTCTTACGCCCTGCCTCTGCTGCTGCCACCGCTGTTGCTTTTCGTCACGCAGTGACATCCGCATCCGGGCCTGATGAGTCAGCACTGCAGCTGCGAAAATGTCATGCAGTGACATCCGCATCCAGGCCTGGCACCTCAGCACTGCAGCTGGCCCCTGGCCCATGCCCATGCCCATATAACAGTCAATGCGACAGCTGGCTGTGATGGCCTCTGAGCTAGCTGTCGCCTGCAGATTTAGGTTACAACATGAGGAGGCCGAGTGCAACTGCGCCTAGGTCCACTGTTTGTGTGTTTGTATGCGTGTGCATCAGCTGGCTGCTGCCTGCATAGCTGCGGCCGCGCACACCTTGGCGAGTCCCCTATCAGTTTCTGCAGGGTGTCGTTTTCCACACACTGCTGCATCTGCTCGGGCCAGCTGCTACTGCATGCATAGCTGCTGCACGCGCCCACCTTGGCTAGTCTCATATTTGTTTTTGCACGGTATCGTTTGCTTACACACTGCTGCATGTGCTTGGACGAGCTGCCACTGCCAGCTGCAGACCAGCATACATATGTGCATATGAAGAGATCTGCAGACACACTGTTCACGTTGGCGTAGGGTTGTTTAGCGTTGCGTAGCGTTGCCTTAGGCTTGCGTAGAGTTGCCACAGAATTGTCGTAGGGATGGCGCGAAGAAGTACAGTATCGTCCCAGCTGCCACTTGCGCTGTGCAAGCCAGCTTTGCATGCGTGAAAAGTTCTGCATGGTTCGTGAGAGTGAAAGTGCTGTGTATCTGGATTGATGATAACGGCTGCTGCCTGCATGCCAGCCTCGTGCATGTGCTCATCACTACAGCTGTGAGTGTCCAGTGTAGCTTGTGTTCAGCTCTGTGTTGCCGCATTTGTCATTCTTTTGTATAGACGGAACCACGGTGGCTAGGCATTTCCAAGGGGTAGCTACTTCCACCGTACTTGGCTGACCTCATATGTCTTGTGCTGCTGCTTCATCGCTTGGCATGTCACGCTGCTATAAGTTGCTGCGCTCTTTTCAAGGAGCGGAAGCAACTCAGCTTGGCAGGCCTGCAACAACAAACATTGGTCCGTGCGTGCATGGCTACCAGCTCAACATGCGTTGTCACACTTGTTTGGCTGAAATGCTGTGGCTGGGCCCTGACGTATATGTCAGGGCCCAGGCATACGTATACGTTTGAGCGCGTGTGATGCAGCAGATTGGGTGTTGAGGCGTTACACCGCTTTTGTACAAAGTGTTGTGCCGTAGTTCAGGCTGTTGCATGTTGCTGATGCTGTGGCAACAGCCACGAGCCTGTCACCTGCTGTTACTGCTAGTATTGTTTTGCCGTTCTGTTGCTGCACGCGGGTGTTGTTGTTGCTGTTGGTAGTTTAGTACTCGGCTGTGAGCTTGGGCTGAAGGGTTGGCGGGTGACCTGCTGTTTTTGTGTATCCTGCTGCTGCGTGTGGTTACTGTACAGCACCATGTCAGCACACTGAAGCTTGACCAGCTGTGAGGCTGCATGTGGCAGCAGCACTGTGAGTGAGCTTGAGCTGTAGCCATGTGCTTGTTCTCCAGGCTGCATGCTGCCGTCACCGCAGCAAGCCTTGCTTGGTGCAGGCATGCGGACGGCCGCCAAGCTGCACGCTGTTCCTTCTTCTTGCTGCTCCTGGCACTGGTGACAAGCCGCGTACCGCAGCCAGCCTTGCATGATGCAGCGGCTGATGCTGCTGTTTGGTGAAACAGGGCATGTTGTGTCAGCAGCAGGTGACGGGCTCGGTGGGTGAGCAGCGCTGACATGCCGGATGTGCAAGGTGTGCTGGTGTGTGGTGACTTACATGCCTCCCGGTGGCTCAGGTTGTACAGCTCAGGTTGCGTCAAGTCGCAAGCAAAAGGGTTGAAGGGTGCAGTATATATTGCACCCAACAAGGGCAACCACAACCTTGTGTGGTGTTGGGGGTTTGCAGCTTCAACTTGGTGATCCTTTCTTGCTGGAACCTCATGTTTTCTGATGCTGCCGCAAAACCACCCATCCCTGGCCCAGCTGCATACCACCCATCCCTGGCCCAGCTGTGTGTGAGGCAGCCGTTGTCAAGGACTATACGTTTCCACCCCTAATGCAGATGCGGTGGCTGCCAGTGTTGCTGGTGTGGCAGCTACCACTGCATGCACAACTCCTGATGAGCTTGAGCTAAGCCATGTGCTTGCAAGCAACAACAGTTGTTCTCCAGGCTGCACACTGCTGCCTCCTGTGTTTGCTGGTATCACCGCAGCAAGCCTTGCTCGGTGCAGGCGTGCGGTCAGTCATCACTTGGAGCTGCCGCTGTCGCTTCAACTTGTGCTGCTGCTCCTGTTAATGGTGACAACCGCCCGTACAGCAGCGGTTAACCGTTGCTGCTGCTGCTTGTGAAACGTGAAATATTATTGTGTTATCAGCAGCAGGTGACCAGCTCGATGTGTGAGCAGCACTGAAATATCAGCAGCGCTAGACATGTTCCTGGTTAAGACTGATTTAAAAGTCAGCAGCGCTTGAATAGTTCAAATGAGACAGCAGCGTAAATGCTGCTGCATGCTAGTTGCTGCCCTGGAATAGTATCATGCAACACTACATGCGGATAAGGCCGCCATGATAGCACACTCGGCCAAAGCTTTTGGTAACAAAGCAGTTTGACGTTGGCAGCGATTGCAAGCAGTCTTGTTCCTTACCTGCATTGCTAATGGCATGTTCCGTGTGGAGGCCCCCTACATATGGCCACTGGTACCCGCCATTAAATGGTGGGCTGTTGTTGCCAGTGGTAGTGGAGCTGTAACAGTAGAAAGTTGCGTTGCATGCTCCACCCTAAGCCCAAGATGGATCACTGCAGCATGCACTGGAATTCATTATAATGCACTGGCAGTGACTGTTTTCAACCCCACATACCCTGAGGCACTGATGACAGTAATTGGCATTTGCAGCTGCAACTGCATGCAGTTACCTGGAGCCCAGGAGCAGGTTGTGTTCGCTTGCTTACATGTTGCCAACCCAGTAACTGCCTGCCTGTAAGCAGATGCACTCCTGCTGATGCATGCATCCTGCAACATGTGTTGCTTGCTGTCAGCATCCTGCAATTGGTTTGCATGCCATGTGTCTCATGCTTCGTCTATGCTGTTGGAAGGCGTTTAACAAATACCAAATACCAAATACCAAAGTAGGGCCACAGGCCCACCCACCAAGGAGCCAAACAAGGCTCATGGGGTCCCACAACAGCAGTTTACAGTGGGTGGTCCGCGTTGCATGCATGAGCAGCAGCAGTCATTGGCCTTCATGCGGGGGGTGGGTGGGCTGCCAGTGTACTGCATGCTAGTGCCGTGGCCTCTCACAAGCCTGCAGCAGTACTCTGGAAAGCTGCATGCATACGAAGCATCTATTACCTGCCAGCTGGCAGGTTACTCTGCAGAGTGACCTTGAGCAAAGGCCCCCATACGCAATTGCTTGCAAGCTTCAAGCTGCTGCTGCCGCTGCTGCAATGGCAGCCCGGCTGCTACCTCAAGACGGCTTAGACGTGTAACCTGTAATAAGCAGCAGATGGCGCTGATGCTATGGCTTGAATGGGTAATATGATGATGATGATGATGATGATGATAAGCAGCAGCACCCTAATTCAGCAAGGAAGGAAAGCAAGAACAAACAGTCATGACTCTAGAGTCACCCAAACCCCTCGTGCATTGCTGCGCCTGCAAGCTGAAACCATATGAACCATATGAAACCATATGATCCAGGTGCGAGCTGTCTCAAACTGCAACACTGCTGTAACACGACTCAGCAATAAAGCAAGCCTGGCAAGCACAGCAGACACCGGTAAAGGTACCTTTGACCGACCGTACGACCTACGTAGGCTATCTACATGCAAGCACTGCTGGGTTCACCCACTCAGTGGGTGCATCATGTTAAAGCCTGGACGCAGTGTTGAGCACTTGAGGAAGCATTGGGAGGCCAATGGAAACTGTTTGTACAAACACATGTGAAGAAAATGATCTACCAGCATGCTACACGTGTACGTGCACGAAGAACGAAGGCCTTAGGGGTGCAGACCATGGAGGATCCATAGACGCCAAGGTGTGCGCTCCATGAAACGGCTGCAGACCAAAACTTGCGAGTTGCACGATCGTGCAGCTGCAGCTGCGTGAACACCAGCTGGTGCATTGCAGTGCGGTATGTACCGTGTACTGCAGTACTGCACCACTAGTGCAGGCCTCCCTGGTACCTAGAGTCTGGATAAGTGCCTGCAGCTCCAAGCAGGTGCCACCACTGAACCGGTACCAGGTGGGAATTTGCCGGTGCAGGTGCCTTGGCTGCACCAGTGCGGGGCGACCCAGTGCATGCACGTGCGCACGTGAAGAACCCAGGTGGGGCAACGCTCAGTTTCGACCGGGAGCTACGGGGTCGTCGTCTCACCAACTACTATGAAATCTACACGGTTTCAGAGCGTGTTGCCGCAGTGCCTCATGACTCCTGCCACAAGCCTCGAATCAGCGAGGTCGCTGGCGTATAAATATGTAGAACAGCATGTCCCATCACACCACTTGAAAACCAACCTGCAGCATCCAGGTTTGCTAAAAAATATCATTTACTTGCGTCCTGCTGCTCAGGACGTACACCGCTAACAAGAGGCGTTGTTGGTCGCCGGCGACCTTCATTGTGACCTGCATCACGCAGTGACCTGCAAACCTGTCCCACCAATGCGTGGTTTTGAAGCATACATAAGCTGAGTGCTCTTTCTCATAGTGAGAGCTGCCCGTGTTATTTAGATAAGCAAACCATTCTTCATCCTGCAGCATACCTCTGCGGGAGTCGCTGGCAACGCCCGTACCAGCGCGATCGCCGTGAGTAACTAGTATCAGTCGGTCCATATCGCTTGGAGATCTGGCGATAAAAAAATAAGAGTGAACATGAGCAAACAATGCAGCGGCTTAGCTGCTCGTAATCGACATGTGTATGCAGTCGGCAGCTGTCCTGCAGGGTACCTGCAGGTACCAGCTGCTCAGTAGTACTGGCGTGTTTGAGCGCGGCTTTCAATATCCACACTGAATGTATCGCCTCAAATACCGTCTGCTTCACCGCAGGCCATTCGCCGTTCACAAACCCCTCAAAGCTCCAAGATGCTCTCAATGCCAGCTGTCCCAGGCCGGTTGCAGCTGCTGCTGCTGCTTGTTGCCGCGCTACTGGCGCTGCTGGCACCTGCCCCCGTCTACTCTCACGGATCCCTGACTGTACCTCGCTCCAGAAACGTCGTCAGTCCCATTCAGGGCCAGACCTGGTGGAAAGACCATGGCAATGGTCATGGCGCTCAAGTCGTCAAGCCACTCAATGGACCTGGTGAGATCCCATCTCACTGAGCGCACAGGCAGCAGCCGCAGCAGCAGCAGCAGCAGCTGCAGCACCAGCAGTAGCAGTAGCATGATCAGTAACTTCGTGTATTGCTTTTGCGTGCCTGATGAGCAGCATAACTCACTGCATGGCTCATTCAGTGGCATGCGGCATGACTCCTCAAAGCCAAGCTGTTGGCTGCCATTGTTGCTGCCACCTTCAGTCAACTTGATATGATTCACCCTAAATCGCTGGTTGCCAAGTGCTGCGGCCATGGTGTGCAGTGCCATAACACAGCTGATGGCTATACCGCTCACTGCGTGTTGCGCACAGCTACTGCATAAGAGATTCTCTGTGCCACCCACTGCTTGAAAGTTGTAAGGCATGGAGGTTGCCAACGTCATGCACTTCTGCAAATTGACGCCTGCCCCTTCTTCTTCATCTCCTGCTGCTGCTGCTGCTGGTGCTGCTGCTGCTGCCCAGGCGTCTGCGGTGACCCGTACCAACATTACGGGGACGCCTCCTTCTACTCCCGGAGCCCTGGGGCCATCCAGGCCACCTACTCTGCTGGAGCCACCATCAACGTGCAGTGGTGGATCCAGGTGCTCCATCGCAGCAGCAGGGGCAGCAGCAGTTTACTGTCTGAGCCTGCAGCAGCTGCTGTGCCGCACCGCAATTGGCAGCAGCTACGCAGCTTGTGTACTGTGGTACACTACATATGGCTTGCAACCTATAAGCATACATGCCATGGCTGCCAAGTGCATGCTGGTGTTCAACACCGTGTGCCGGCTTGCTTGGGGGAAACGGCTGTCGGTGATGCCTGCCATCCGCGAACAAACATCACAACCAATGTGTACACTGTAGGGGTCACTCATGAGTCGTGTGTCTGATGCAGCTCATGCAAAACTCCGATGCTGCCGCTGTCTGCTGTCGGCAGGTGAACCATGGCGGTCGTATCGGTGTGAAGCTGTGCAACAGGAGGGACAACATCGACCAGGCCTGCTTCGACCAGTTCCAGCTGCAGCGGTGAGCCCCAAATGACATTGCAGCTGACTGACACATGTCCTTGTGACATGATGCCACTTCACTAGAGTAGGCCGCCTTTGCACAACATGTTTGCATGGCATGGTGTCCAGCATGCAACTTTTGTTCCACAAACAAACCTTCATAGGCTATGTGCAGTGCTTCCAGATGGTTCATGATCAGCTTGGATAGCTTGTGTCGCATGCCGGCAGTTTCACATGAACTGGAACGACCCTGCTGCTGCTGCTGCTGCTGCTCCTTTCACGTCCTTGTGTGCAGTGCTGACGGGCTGGGCCCCTTCGTGTACATCATGGGCGGCGCCTCCATGGGCACGCTGGGCACCATGTCGGCCAACTTCAGGCTGCCAGCTGGCGTGTCGTGTGCGGGCGGCTGCGTGCTGCAGTGGGGTGAGTTGTCAGCTGTCGCTTAGGCACACGGCGCTAGGGTACAGCGGGTTGAGGTTCAGCGACACTGCCAGCTGGCGTGTCGTGTGCGGGCAGCTGCGTGCTGCAGTGGGGTGAGCTGCCACAAGCTGGTGTTGCTAACATCTATATATACAGTGTGTCGTAGAAATTATGTGGTGTGCATGCATCTGCTGTACTGATTCTGTCATGCGGTTCTTGCTGTACAGCACACATGTGCTTCAACTGCTGTATCGGTTGTCTCAACATTGCATGCAACTGCAGCATGCGGTTCTCTACTGTGGCAGCCCTACGGGTAGCTAGGCCTACGTTCTAACATTCGACATTGATGTGGTTGGTTGCAGTTTACACGTGAGTCAGTGTACTGCAAAGCACCTGTTCCTGGGGTAAAGACTGCAAGAACTTACATGTGCTGCTGCTGCTGCTGCTGCTGCTGGCTGCTGCTGAGCAGAGTACCTGACCATGAACAGCTGCTTTGAGCCGTGCCCCAACGCAGGAGCTTGTGGGGTGTATGCCAACCGCCAGAACCCTGGTAAGCTGCACTCCCGCCAGGCTGCATGCACTTGCTTACGGCACATGCCATGTTGGCCATTGTGTGCAGCGCTTTGACCACACATGTCTTTCTTTATGCACTCGAATGCCGCGCTGTTTAGTTATTACTTGTACTTCAGGTTGAAAGCATGCATGCTTACTTATCTAAACCTGGCGTCACACCCAACAAGCTGCGGCTTCATAGCCTCCTATATCTTTAGTGGCTTTTTCCGTTGACCTGGCTGCTGCTGCTGCTGCTGCTGCTGCTGGCTGTCCAACAGTCACTGGTCAATTCAATATGGCCAACTGCTGCGTGGGCTTCAGCTGCAGCGCAGCCGACGTCCCTGAAATCTTCCGCAACTGGTGAGCCAAGCCAGCTTGATTGTACTCGATGCTGCCACCCACTGAGCCGCAGCCAAGCTCTGCAGCACAAACGCACTCTTGCTGCACTATGTTGGCAAGTCTTGCATGCTCACCAAGAGAGCAATTTCACCAACAGGTCTTGATATACCTAGTAAACTGGTGCTCTGCAGTGCACCTGCTATGCAGTCCAGCCAATTTGTTCTGCCGGACCAACAGGGGCATGTACGTTGAGATATGCTTCGAGTGACTTGCTGGCTGCCGCAAATAGATCACTGGTGACCAGCACTTCAAAGTCGGCATGAGCGCTACCTTGCGTCGACACAATGCGTTGCTCACCAGCCTGATCATCATGGCATGCTGCTGCGCCATTGCAGTGCTGACATCGCCATCACGGGCGGCGGCGGCGGCACCCCCACCCCTCCCCCTCCCACTGGAGGCTGCTCCAGCACTGCTGTTTCTGGCGGAGCCTGTGGCTCAGGCACCTGCTGTCCCTCTGGCCAGTGCTGCAGGTGAGGCAGTTGAGCGTGCAGCTGACTGCCCAACCACTGACCTATCTTTTTGAGTGATAAAATAATAAATCATGCAGTGCGGCTGAGGCATGTGCAGCTGCTGCTTATCTATCAAGTGCTGCAGGTCAGGTTAATTTAAGAGGTGTAAATTAAGAGAGTGGTGTACAGAATGGGCAATGTGAGAGAGCGGTAATACAAGCTGGGCATGTTGCCTGTTTGCTTTGCTGCCTACAAATTGGGCATTGCTGCGTACATGCGCACCCAGCCATCCACGGACAGCAAGAGGAATTGGCGGCTGCCACACCGGGCTTTTTCTTGACTGGCTGCTGCTGCTGCTGCTGCTGCTGCTGACGTGTCTGCAGTCAGTATGGTTGGTGCGGCACCACCAGCCAGCACTGCACCACAGGCTGCCAGAGCTCATGGGGCACTTGTGGCGGCACCCCCAACCCCTGCACCAGCACTGCTGCTTCTGGAGGAAGCTGCGGCGGAGGCACCTGCTGCCCCTCAGGCCAGTGCTGCAGGTGAGGCACAACACCAGTTCATTATTTTAAACAAGTTGAGTGGTGATTCAGGTTTGGCAAGTTTGAGAGTGCGGCAGCATCAGCTGAGCATTTTGCCTGCTGAGCCACGCTGACATGCTAAGCCATGTTAACAACGTTGTTGGCACTGCTTCATTCATTGGTGCACAGCTATCCACGGATAGGAGGGGTTTTTCACGACTGCCAGCTGCCAGCTGTTGTTTTGTGCTGTTCATGACGTATTGCTGCTGCTGCTCCTGACATGCAGTCAGTGGGGTTATTGTGGCACCACCAGCCAGCACTGCTCCTCCGGCTGCCAGCGCACTTGGGGCTCATGCTGGAGCGCCACTGCTAGTGCTTCTGGTAGGGTCAGGCGTGTACCGCGGAGAGGCCCGCCATATATATCGTCACGGCCCGACCTGACACTAGGAGCAGCTGCAACGGCAGCTGCTGGCGTCACAAACCCTACTACCACGCGGCCTTTACCGCGGCAGGCCCGATATTATATCGCACGGCCCACCTGCCACTAGTTTCGGCTGCTGCCACAGAAGCCACCCCATCCCCTACCCCAACTGTTGATGAGCCAGCAGTTGTCACTGACGCTGGTCCCACCCCTGATGCTGATGTGGTGGCGACCGCTGCAGCGACAACTGCTGATGAGCCAGCAGCTGTCACTGACGCATTTCCCACCCCTGATGCATTGACATCTCCTGATGCAGCAGAAGCAGCTGCAGCAGTGACGCCTGTTGAGCCTGTGACAGCAGAGAGTGTGGTGGTCGAGGGTGTGGCAGCAGCCGGCAGTCCCTGATGAGCTACACTAGACTTGCAGACCACCTCAAAGACTTGCGGTATGGGCGAGTGCAGGCACCTTAGAGTCTGGTTGTGCCGGCAGGTTCTTGCCAATAAAGCTCTGAATGCATTCAGTGCAATGACTGGTTTCCTTGTTTAAACGCGGTGCAGTTTGTGCATGTTGCTGTGCAGCCACATGATGCATAGCTTGTGCATTTGTGTGTATGGATGATGTGCCACAGAGGCTGCTGGTGGTTACCCTTTGCATAGTTCAATTGTGTTCTGCGAACGCCAATTCAGTTAGAAAACCAATACAGTGTACAACCTGTATGGTGGCCGTCATAAGTTGGTGCTTGGGAGGACTAGATCTGTTGGTGGGTGGGTTTCAACTTGTTGGAGGGCTGACTTTGCCGGTGGTTGCTTCTCATACTCATGAGTACGTGTTTGCGCTGCGTGAAGTGGCTGGCGGCACACCACGGCAAAAGACAGTAATGAGTGGGTATATTGTTTGCTTCATATAGTTGCTTGGCCGCTGCGGCCCTGTTGGTTTCTTTGCTGCGAGTGCAGCATGTTCCTAGTGTAGAATGCCATGTGTCGATGTGTGGTCTTAACCTGCAAGATTTGTCAAGCACAAAGTCTCATCCAGTCATGGTGCGAAGCCTCCGGGCCGGCCAAAGACACGCAAGTAGAGACCTCATGTAGCGTAGTATCACTGGCAGTAGTGTAAGCGGCGTTTAATCTTGAGGCGTAACCCCTGTGACAGGAGCTCTTTTGGGTGATAGCCTGGGCATGTTGCGTGATATCCAAGTGCGGTTGGCAGCAAGCAGTACCCTGTGTCAACTCCCTTTTGGCATTGCATGTTGAACATGGCGGCGCGTCGACGGTAGTCATGTGTGACCCATGTGGTATGCGGTACTATGGCCACAGATAGCCACCATTGTTAATATTTTATGGTAGGCTGTTGTTGCTAGTGGTGGTTGGGCTGTCATATGTGTCCAATCACAGTGCATGCTCCACCCTTGAAACCAATTGTAAGATGCAAGATGTGGCTGGTGCAACAGGCATTGGATGCGCATCGGTGCAGCAGCGGCTGACTAGCAGTACTGCAGTGCTGCTCAGCTCAGCAGTACAGTGTGCGACCCCGCGTATAACCAGTATGTTCTATAGTTACAAGTATATGTGTAGGTTCTACATATATACGTACATGGCAGGCCTAGGCCTGCTGCGCAAACTACTGAGCAGGTGATCACCGCCGGCCCCGGGTGAGTCACCGGGGGTACCGGGTACCGGTACCGGGGTAATCCGGACGACCGCCTGAAAACTCAGGTCGGTTACAACCATTTGCAACTGCGCGGGCCCAAATATGATTGGCTGTCAAGGAGCAATCTCCGTAGCAACACACTCCTCGCATTACTGGCCCATGACGCCCACGGAGTGCCGCAAGCTCCCTGCCACCGGCCTCAGCACCATCGTGCTTGCTGGCATCCATCAAGCCCTCAGACACCAGGCAACACATATTGAACACATCACGTTCAGACCCATCACCTGACTTTTGATACCTAGCATCATACAGCGTTTTCTGGGTACGAACGTCCTTCTGAACCCGCAAAGTGCAGTGCCTCACGGTCACAGTCTCATTACTTTCGGTGTGCCCGAGCTGCGATTGCGACAGGGCTAGTTGGGTTTTGACCACCATTGCTTGGTATTTGCGGATCTGACAACAAATGGATATGATTCGCAGCGACCTTCCTCGGAAGGCCTTCTGACCCGCGCATCATGCAGTGACTGACGCAGGCAACCTTGTTACTTTCCACTGTTTCGTAGTATCTGCGGAAAACTACTACAGCTGGATACGGTTTGCATTAAATGGCGCTGCAACGTATTCTCTCGGCAAAGCAAGCCCGTCTACATTGGTGGTTTCCTGCAGTTGTCCTCTGCGAACTCGCTGGCATTACCACCCGCACCAGCGCGATCGACGTGAGTGAGCAGTGACCAGTGTATGTTGGTTGATACTGCTCGCGATCGGGCACTCGCAGTCATGACTGCGAGCTGATCAGCAGCTTTCCTGCAGGCGTCCTTTCGGCTTTTGTTTCAGCGCTGCAACAGGCGGCATGCTCATCGTGTGACTTCACAATGGTTTTTGTTTGCGGTGACCCCTTCATAAGCTACACAGACGTATCCTTCTTCGCAAGGAGCCCTGGGGTTATCCAAACCACCTACTCTCCTGGAGCCACCATCAACGTGCAGTGGTGAATCCAGGTGCATTACCGCCGCCGCAGCAGCAGCAGCAGTAGCAGCAATTGTGAAGCTGATCAGCTCACAAGAGGGACAACACATGCTGCTGCTGTTGTGCAAGGTATAAGCTTACGCGTATACTAGCTTGCAAATTGGCACGTGAGTGCACTCACAGCGGCAATTGGCACGTGAGTGCACTCACAGCGGCTTTCGGCAGGCAAGACCTGCCGCAGGTGTGCATTAGTGCTGCTTCAAGTGCCAAGCTAGTATGTATGCGTGAGCTTACATCTTGCAAATGCTGGCCTGTGGGTCGCCTGTTATGGCAGCCAAGCCACCTATATAGGTATATATACGGGTGGTGCCTGCAGACTGCAGTTGATCCGAACTGCACCCATAATGCACAAACACATGTGTGACACAACCCCTCGTCCTCGTGCTGCTGCTGCTGCTGCAGCAGACAGCAGACAACTGTCTGCTGTCTGCAGGTGAACCACAGCGGTTGTATTGGTGTGAAGCTGTGCAACATGAGGGAAAACATCGACCATGCCTGCTTTGACCAGTTCCAGCTGCAACGATGAGCCCCAATTGACATTGCAGCTGACTTGGCAGCTAAACCTGTCATGTTGGTTGTGCTGTGTCGCCTCATGTCACATGACGGCAGTGGGACCAGCCCATGCTGCCGGTCGCTCAACAACATGCTGTGCAATGCCGCCAGCTGTGGTCTCCAACCTCAGTTGCCTGAGTGAGTGCTGCCTTTGGCTTCACAACACATGAAGGAAAGAGCTAATCGTGGTGTGTTCGCACTTGACGTTAAGCGGCGACAACCGCGCAAGTTCAGGAAGGGAGCGTGTGTGACGGTGAGGAGACCACATGCGCATGCACACCCTACCATCCTTCACTTCACTTTAATGAAACCCTTTGCTGCTGCTGCTGCTGCTGCTGCTGCTGCTGCTGCTGCTGCTGCTGCTGCTGCTGCTGCTGCTGCTGCTGCTGCTGCTGCTGCTGCTGCTGCTGCTGCATCATGCGCAAGTAGAGACCTCATGTAGCGTAGTATCACTGGCAGTAGTGTAAGCGGCGTTTAATCTTGAGGCGTAACCCCTGTGACAGGAGCACTTTTGGGTGATAGCCTGGGCATGTTGCGTGATATCCAAGTGCGGTTGGCAGCAAGCAGTACCCTGTGTCAACTCCCTTTTGGCATTGCATGTTGAACATGGCGGCGCGTCGACGGTAGTCATGTGTGACCCATGTGGTATGCGGTACTATGGCCACAGATAGCCACCATTGTTAATATTTTATGGTAGGCTGTTGTTGCTAGTGGTGGTTGGGCTGTCATATGTGTCCAATCACAGTGCATGCTCCACCCTTGAAACCAATTGTAAGATGCAAGATGTGGCTGGTGCAACAGGCATTGGATGCGCATCGGTGCAGCAGCGGCTGACTAGCAGTACTGAGTGCTGCTCAGCTCAGCAGTACAGTGTGCGACCCCGCGTATCACCAGTATGTTCTATAGTTACAAGTATATGTGTAGGTTCTACATATATACGTACATGGCAGGCCTAGGCCTGCTGCGCAACTACTGAGCAGGTGATCACCGCCGGCCCCGGGTGAGTCACCGGGGTACCGGTACCGGTACCGGTACCGGGGTAATCCGGACGACCGCCTGAAAACTCAGGTCGGTTACAACCATTTGCAACTGCGCGGGCCCAAATATGATTGGCTGTCAAGGAGCAATCTCCGTAGCAACACACTCTTCGCATTACTGGCCCATGACGCCCACGGAGTGCCGCAAGCTCCCTGCCACCGGCCTCAGCACCATCGTGCTTGCTGGCATCCATCAAGCCCTCAGACACCAGGCAACACATATTGAACACATCACGTTCAGACCCATCACCTGACTTTTGATACCTAGCATCATACAGCGTTTTCTGGGTACGAACGTCCTTCTGAACCCGCAAAGTGCAGTGCCTCACGGTCACAGTCTCATTACTTTCGGTGTGCCCGAGCTGCGATTGCGACAGGGCTAGTTGGGTTTTGACCACCATTGCTTGGTATGTGCGGATCTGACAACAAATGGATATGATTCGCAGCAACCTTCCTCGGAAGGCCTTCTGACCCGCGCATCATGCAGTGACTGACGCAGGCAACCTTGTTACTTTCCACTGTTTCGTAGTATCTGCGGAAAACTACTACAGCTGGATACGGTTTGCATTAAATAGCGCTGCAACGTATTCTCTCGGCAAAGCAAGCCCGTCTACATTGGTGGTTTCCTGCAGTTGGCCTCTGCGAACTCGCTGGCATTACCACCCGCACCAGCGCGATCGACGTGAGTGAGCAGTGACCAGTGTATGTTGGTTGATACTGCTCGCGATCGGGCACTCGCAGTCATGACTGCGAGCTGATCAGCAGCTTTCCTGCAGGCGTCCTTTCGGCTTTTGTTTCAGCGCTGCAACAGGCGGCATGCTCATCGTGTGACTTCACAATGGTTTTTGTTTGCGGTGACCCCTTCATAAGCTACACAGACGTATCCTTCTTCGCAAGGAGCCCTGGGGTTATCCAAACCACCTACTCTCCTGGAGCCACCATCAACGTGCAGTGGTGAATCCAGGTGCATTACCGCCGCCGCAGCAGCAGCAGCAGTAGCAGCAATTGTGAAGCTGATCAGCTCACAAGAGGGACAACACATGCTGCTGCTGTTGTGCAAGGTATAAGCTTACGCGTATACTAGCTTGCAAATTGGCACGTGAGTGCACTCACAGCGGCAATTGGCACGTGAGTGCACTCACAGCGGCTTTCGGCAGGCAAGACCTGCCGCAGGTGTGCATTAGTGCTGCTTCAAGTGCCAAGCTAGTATGTATGCGTGAGCTTACATCTTGCAAATGCTGGCCTGTGGGTCGCCTGTTATGGCAGCCAAGCCACCTATATAGGTATATATACGGGTGGTGCCTGCAGACTGCAGTTGATCCGAACTGCACCCATAATGCACAAACACATGTGTGACACAACCCCTCGTCCTCGTGCTGCTGCTGCTGCTGCAGCAGACAGCAGACAACTGTCTGCTGTCTGCAGGTGAACCACAGCGGTTGTATTGGTGTGAAGCTGTGCAACATGAGGGAAAACATCGACCATGCCTGCTTTGACCAGTTCCAGCTGCAACGATGAGCCCCAATTGACATTGCAGCTGACTTGGCAGCTAAACCTGTCATGTTGGTTGTGCTGTGTCGCCTCATGTCACATGACGGCAGTGGGACCAGCCCATGCTGCCGGTCGCTCAACAACATGCTGTGCAATGCCGCCAGCTGTGGTCTCCAACCTCAGTTGCCTGAGTGAGTGCTGCCTTTGGCTTCACAACACATGAAGGAAAGAGCTAATCGTGGTGTGTTCGCACTTGACGTTAAGCGGCGACAACCGCGCAAGTTCAGGAAGGGAGCGTGTGTGACGGTGAGGAGACCACATGCGCATGCACACCCTACCATCCTTCACTTCACTTTAATGAAACCCTTTGCTGCTGCTGCTGCTGCTGCTGCTGCTGCTGCTGCTGCTGCTGCTGCTGCTGCTGCTGCTGCTGCTGCTGCTGCTGCTGCATCATGCGCAAGTAGAGACCTCATGTAGCGTAGTATCACTGGCAGTAGTGTAAGCGGCGTTTAATCTTGAGGCGTAACCCCTGTGACAGGAGCACTTTTGGGTGATAGCCTGGGCATGTTGCGTGATATCCAAGTGCGGTTGGCAGCAAGCAGTACCCTGTGTCAACTCCCTTTTGGCATTGCATGTTGAACATGGCGGCGCGTCGACGGTAGTCATGTGTGACCCATGTGGTATGCGGTACTATGGCCACAGATAGCCACCATTGTTAATATTTTATGGTAGGCTGTTGTTGCTAGTGGTGGTTGGGCTGTCATATGTGTCCAATCACAGTGCATGCTCCACCCTTGAAACCAATTGTAAGATGCAAGATGTGGCTGGTGCAACAGGCATTGGATGCGCATCGGTGCAGCAGCGGCTGACTAGCAGTACTGAGTGCTGCTCAGCTCAGCAGTACAGTGTGCGACCCCGCGTATCACCAGTATGTTCTATAGTTACAAGTATATGTGTAGGTTCTACATATATACGTACATGGCAGGCCTAGGCCTGCTGCGCAACTACTGAGCAGGTGATCACCGCCGGCCCCGGGTGAGTCACCGGGGTACCGGTACCGGTACCGTACCGGGGTAATCCGGACGACCGCCTGAAAACTCAGGTCGGTTACAACCATTTGCAACTGCGCGGGCCCAAATATGATTGGCTGTCAAGGAGCAATCTCCGTAGCAACACACTCTTCGCATTACTGGCCCATGACGCCCACGGAGTGCCGCAAGCTCCCTGCCACCGGCCTCAGCACCATCGTGCTTGCTGGCATCCATCAAGCCCTCAGACACCAGGCAACACATATTGAACACATCACGTTCAGACCCATCACCTGACTTTTGATACCTAGCATCATACAGCGTTTTCTGGGTACGAACGTCCTTCTGAACCCGCAAAGTGCAGTGCCTCACGGTCACAGTCTCATTACTTTCGGTGTGCCCGAGCTGCGATTGCGACAGGGCTAGTTGGGTTTTGACCACCATTGCTTGGTATGTGCGGATCTGACAACAAATGGATATGATTCGCAGCAACCTTCCTCGGAAGGCCTTCTGACCCGCGCATCATGCAGTGACTGACGCAGGCAACCTTGTTACTTTCCACTGTTTCGTAGTATCTGCGGAAAACTACTACAGCTGGATACGGTTTGCATTAAATAGCGCTGCAACGTATTCTCTCGGCAAAGCAAGCCCGTCTACATTGGTGGTTTCCTGCAGTTGGCCTCTGCGAACTCGCTGGCATTACCACCCGCACCAGCGCGATCGACGTGAGTGAGCAGTGACCAGTGTATGTTGGTTGATACTGCTCGCGATCGGGCACTCGCAGTCATGACTGCGAGCTGATCAGCAGCTTTCCTGCAGGCGTCCTTTCGGCTTTTGTTTCAGCGCTGCAACAGGCGGCATGCTCATCGTGTGACTTCACAATGGTTTTTGTTTGCGGTGACCCCTTCATAAGCTACACAGACGTATCCTTCTTCGCAAGGAGCCCTGGGGTTATCCAAACCACCTACTCTCCTGGAGCCACCATCAACGTGCAGTGGTGAATCCAGGTGCATTACCGCCGCCGCAGCAGCAGCAGCAGTAGCAGCAATTGTGAAGCTGATCAGCTCACAAGAGGGACAACACATGCTGCTGCTGTTGTGCAAGGTATAAGCTTACGCGTATACTAGCTTGCAAATTGGCACGTGAGTGCACTCACAGCGGCAATTGGCACGTGAGTGCACTCACAGCGGCTTTCGGCAGGCAAGACCTGCCGCAGGTGTGCATTAGTGCTGCTTCAAGTGCCAAGCTAGTATGTATGCGTGAGCTTACATCTTGCAAATGCTGGCCTGTGGGTCGCCTGTTATGGCAGCCAAGCCACCTATATAGGTATATATACGGGTGGTGCCTGCAGACTGCAGTTGATCCGAACTGCACCCATAATGCACAAACCCATGTGTGACACAACCCCTCGTCCTCGTGCTGCTGCTGCTGCTGCAGCAGACAGCAGACAACTGTCTGCTGTCTGCAGGTGAACCACAGCGGTTGTATTGGTGTGAAGCTGTGCAACATGAGGGAAAACATCGACCATGCCTGCTTTGACCAGTTCCAGCTGCAGCGATGAGCCCCAATTGACATTGCAGCTGACTTGGCAGCTAAACCTGTCATGTTGGTTGTGCTGTGTCGCCTCATGTCACATGACGGCAGTGGGACCAGCCCATGCTGCCGGTCGCTCAACAACATGCTGTGCAGTGCCGCCAGCTGTGGTCTCCAACCTCAGTTGCCTGAGTGAGTGCTGCCTTTGGCTTCACAACACATGAAGGAAAGAGCTAAGCGTGGTGTGTTCGCACTTGACGTTAAGCGGCGACAACCGCGCAAGTTCAGGAAGGGAGCGTGTGTGACGGTGAGGAGACCGCATGCGCATGCACAACCTACCATCCTTCACTTCACTTTAATGAAACCCTTTGCTGCTGCTGCTGCTGCTGCTGCTGCTGTTGCTGCTGCTGCTGCTGCTGCTGCTGCTGCTGCTGCTGCTGCTGCTGCTGCTGCTGCTGCTGCTGCTGCTGCATCATGCTGTCAAGTCCTGGTGTGCAGTGCTGACGGGCTGGGCCCGTACAGGTGCATCATGGCGGGCGACATCCAGGGCGAGCGGTCTTACATGTCAGCCAGCTTCAGGCTGCCAGCTGGCGTGACATGCGCGGGCGGCTGCGTGCTGCAGTGGGGTGAGTTGTGAACTGCACCTTTAGGCATAAAGCGCTAAAGTACAAGGGGTTGCGGTTCAGAGACACTGCCAGCTGGCGTGTCGTGTGCGGGCGGCTGCGTGCTGGGGTGAGCTGGCCCACACTCCTGCCAGACTGTGCTTTGTACCATCATCATCATCATATTACCCATTCAAGCCATAGCATCAGCGCCATCGGCCCCGCGCCCCACCGGGGCGGAAAGAGGAGGGAGCACTGCTCCAGAATGTTTGCATGCATTGCGCACATCCCAAGACTTGACAAGAAAAGCAGCAATACACGGTGACACCATCAGACATCTTCCAGAACTGCCCCAAATATCATCAGATACAAAACGCAACACCTTGATTGACGAATCAGCCATGGACAAAACGCTGCGCAACTTTTCAGCGCAACCAGGCAGGGATCTGATCTCAGCAAACATATCATCCCTCTGAGCAGAAGTAGCAGGGCAATCAAACATGAAGTGTGACAAAGACTCAACTTCTGCACCACAACAAGGACATCCTGAAGTGGAGTTAGCTCTGCGACCGCCAAACTGACTAGTACGCTCATGTACACACAGACAACCCATACGAACACGCAACAGCAATTCAATACCACGTGGAATTGCCACTGAACGCAAGTACGGCCTAGGCCTCCTGAAACCCATAGCATCAACATGAGAGGGATGCACATGAGCCACATACCGACTCAGAGTGGAGTGTTCCAACGTTTCACATGCAATCCTTTCAGCATGTAGTGTCTTGACCTGCTTGTTGACATGGCTCTTGCACGCACTGGCTCTGCCTTCCGCGGTCACAACATTCACACCATACTTGCACAGCAGGCTCTGCACATACTTGTGCCACGGTGTCACCGCCACAGCACCACTAGGACGCCTCCATTCAGCTGTAAACACTTGATTTGGCAGCCGAACGCCCTGCATACGCTGAATCCTGTAGTAGTACTCCAAAGCCCTCTGATGAAGCCACATATGCAACGGTTTCACACCCCATTCTGCCAAGAGAGCTGAAGAGCATGGGCGCTCCTTGCCACAGCGCATTGCGCATTTGATGATGTCTGTCTGCACTTTGTCAATCAGCTGCAGTTGCCTAGCTGTGGACGGAAACCAAACCTCACTGCCATATTCGACAATGGGACGGACACACGTCAGCAACAGTATGCGTTTAACCTCCACACTGATGCTGCGGCTCTTCCAAATTGGCATGAGCGCACCCTTCACACGTTGCACCTTAGCCAGCATCTTCTCAAAATGTGTGGTCCATGTACAGGTATTGTTGAACCACAGGCCAAGATAGCAGTACTCCGATACAACAGGCACAGGGACATTGTTCCAAACAATGCCGGAGTCGACCAGCTGGCTGGTCTGTCTTGCTGGCAGCACATGCATGACGGCAGACTTCAAGCTGTGGAGCTTGAAGCGCCACTGGCAACTGTAATTGTAAACAGTTGCAGCCACAGCCTGAACTTCAGACAGAGACCCGCAGACAGCAACAAAGTCATCAGCCTGCATGGCTGCCACAACTTGGCCTGCAGGTTCGTCACGAGGGCCCATGAGGGTAACGCCAGGGTGCTTTGCATGCACGTCACGCAGCAAGTCGTCGATAAACAACAGTACAGTGTGGGCGAAATAACATCACCCTCATGCAGGCCAAGGTCGCAGGTGAACCTATCCGTGGTGCAACCCTCATGAGACACCACACGCTGCGCGCCCTGATACAAGTTGTACAAGACACGGAACATCTTGCCACGCACACCCTTATCCCACAGCTTCTGGAACAAGCCATCAAGCCAGACCGTAGGGAATGCCTTGAAGGTGTCAACAAACAACACATATGACTCCTTTCCCTCAGCTTTCCTGCCATTAAGGACCTCGCTGAGCACGCTTTGATGGTCAGCACAACTGCGCTTGGGGCGGAATCCGTTCTGACTCTCGTGCAGCAGCGGCGCCGCTGCTGCTGTAGCAGCAGTTGCGCGTGGCTGCTGCTGCTGCTGCTGCTGTTGTGCTGAATGCTGGCCTTGCTGCTGCTGCTGCTGCTGCTGCTGCTGCTGCTGCTGCTGTGCTTGTGTTTGCTGCTGCTGCTCCTGCTGCTCGCCCTCTGCAAACTTGATAAGGCGCTGATTGAGGACGCTGGTGTAGAACTTATAGAGCACGCTGAGCAGGGTGATGCCGCGGTAGTTGCCTGGGTCTGTCAGATCGCCCTTCTTAGGCATGCTGACGACTGTCCCCGGCACCTGATGTACCTGCTCAAGCTGCCACATGAGGCTGCAGTACTGCAGCAGCATGTCTGCAACTGTGTTGCCTCCGTACTTCAAAAGCTCGTTGACAATGCCTTCCTCTGCAGGGTTGCCAGCTTGCCTGTGCGTAGACGCTGCAAGCATGCAGAAACCTCGGCGGCAGTGATGGGCAAGTCCAGCGGGCAGGGTGGGGCAGCATGAGGTGCGGTTGAGTCATGAAGGTACTGCTGTACATTGGCGGCAACCTGTGTCATGTGCGCTGGGTCGAACTGGGGGTTTGCGGCGGCAAACGCTGCATGGCTACCAACACGCTGATAGTGGCATTTGAATGCATCTGCTTTTTCTGCAGGGGTTGAAGCCGTCTGTCCTGAGGGGTGCTGCATGACACTGTACACGGCCTCGCTGACATGCTTAGGGCACAGGCGACGCACAAGCTGTCACATATCCTTCTCCCCAAGCGTGCTGTCATCATTTAAGCGGTCTCTGTACGCTGCAGTGATTGCATGCTCGCATCGCTGTTTGTGCTGCTTCTCAGCTGCTTTGATAAGCTGTGCAGTAGCCTTGCGCTGCTGATCAAATGCATCCCAGTCTGCAACAAGGCCGGACTCCCTGTACTGTGTAAAGGCCTGCACCCTGGCCTGCACAGCATTTGTCAGCTCCTGTGTCCACCACGGGAAGGACTTGCCAACCCAGACCCTTTTAAATCCAAAACTGGCATTGACCGCCTGACGAAGCGCTCCCAGCAGCTGCGCATGTGCTTGTTGTACTGCAGCATTGGCCGTAAGTTGAGCTGCAGAAACCTGCTGTTGTAGCACGGTAATAGTGGACGTATAAGCAGCGCCCAGCTGTGCCAGGGCCTCCTGGTACGCCTCAAGTTCGGCCGATTGCTCCCCATTGCGCATTTTGAAATCATTCGGCTGTGCATTGAGGCGCAGCTTGACCTGTTTTGCAGGGCGACGTGCCACAGGCCTTTGAATGCAAGCAGACACTGGCAGGTGGTCAGTAGAACCCACTGTGTATGGCCCAACCTTGGCTGTTGGCCTGGCGGCAGCTTGGCACGGCATAGCAATGTCAGCAGACGCAATGATGTAGTCATTGAGGGACCTCCGCGCGGTGCCCCTGTGGGACCTGTCACATGTGATGTGCTGGTGGGGAGAGGTGGGTGCTGTGCGGGCATTCAGTGAGTAGAGATTGACGGCATTGAGCAGCGAGAGAAGGAGTTCGCCATTGTTGTTTGTGGTTGTTTCGCCATGCATGCCAATGCGATCTGTGGGGCTTGCACCTTGCCCTGACCCTGGCGTTGAAGTCAACCATGATCAACACAGAGCCTCTGCTCGACAGGTATGCGAGGTCCTCCTGCAGCGCTGAGTAAGCAGCCCTCCTCACTGGCGCATGCTTGTTCATATCAGGCATATACACCACTCCAATAAACAGCTTAGGAGCACCATTCTGCCCTGGCATCACTAGCCACAGTGCATCCTCGTATTGCTGATCAGCAAAAGCAAACACTTTCACAGCATTGGCAACAGCGGCATGCACAGCAACCGCAACACCACCACTGGCACACCCATTCTCCCCAAGAGGCCTGGCCTTACTGATGTATGTGTAGCCCGGAATGAGATCGGCAGGCCGCAGCTTCCCTGGCGCCTCCTTGGTTTCCACAAAGCCCATGATGTCGCAGCGCAGATCTTTGAGAATTGGCAAACTTCCACCAGGCTTTGACCTGCCATGTTTGCCAATTACTGGGCATGTTGTTCACATTGAGGACGCCGCACACCAATCCACTGCTACCTGGCTGCACCGGCGTCCTGTTGGGGCGGTAACGGCGATGCTGCAGGGTCCTGCGGCTGGGCCTGGTGTTGTTGGAGCGTAGGCTGTGCCTGCAGCCCTGCTGCTGACCTGTGCTGCGCCGAGCAGGTGCTGCCTGCTCAGTGCCTGCGGGCTGCTGTTCCTCGTCCTCGGATGCAGGCACAAGCTCATCCTCCTCATCCTCCGTGTAGCCCTCAGCGGCGTAGTTGTCACCCGGTAATGCGGCCTGAGACAACTCAGCATCAGGCTCGAGCACAGCATACTGGTTAGACAGCACCAGGCCGGCGCTCAGCTGCTCACGCCGGCCCGCTTGAGTGCGGCCTGCATGAGCCCCGCGTGCTGACAGGATGACTGCGCCATTGAAGGTAAATACAGCGCGCCAGTGCAGTACACGCTGAAGCTGCTGCTTCAGCATGACCACCATGCATGCTGTCAGCTGGCGCACTGCCGATGACGGCATGGTGAACACGATGGCTGTCTGCCCCGCCCAGAAGGCCCTGCCTGTGAGCAAGTCGCACGGCACATCTCCTCCTGACATCTGTGCAACAGCATTCAGGCCTGCGGCCCGCACCTGGGCGACGGTGGTTGCTGTCCTGCGTGGGCCAAACAACTTCACCTGGTAACCCCAACTGTTCTCATCCCTGGTTTGACGTCTCTGGGCGCGGCTAGACCCAGTGATTGTTCCGCTGGACGGTGCAGCCTCAATCTCAGTGGGGCCACCAGGTGCTGCAGTGGCGGCAGGAACTTCGGTATCCGCAGCTGCAAGTGGGTTTGTAGGGTTGGTAATACGCGCAGCAATGCGGGTTGGTCGGTTCGCGGGTTGGGGTGTGCCCACGTAGCCACCTGCAGAAGCGGAGGCATACGTGTCAATGCACACCTTGTGCCATGCACCCTGCAGCCACACGTGTGAGCTAACGTCAGGGCAGGCAGGGGCGCTAGATGGGCCCTCGCCAAAGCGAGGATTGGTGACTGGATGGCAGAAGCCATCAATCACCACATATTGCCTGGGCAGGCGAGTCACAGGACCACAGGGGCCAGGAGCTGGCTGCTGGCCTGCAGGGGCCCCTGTGGCCCTGCCGGTCTGCACTGCCAGGCTGCACTCCTGAGACATCCTGTGGTCCTGTGTCATGTTCATAAGTTGCTTGTGAAGCAGGGGCGGCAGGGTAGGCAGCAGGCACACTTTGTGAAGGCAGCAACAAGCGACAGCGGCGCCGACAACTGTTGTTGCAGCAGTAGCAACAGGACACGCCAGGTACAGCATTAGACTCGCCACAGGATCGGCCATAAGGCTGGCGAGACACAGCTCAGACCTGGCCATGAACTGCTGCCGCATTTGCAACCACTGCTGCATGAGCCTACTGCTGCTGTTGCTGCTCTGGCTGCTTCTGCAGAATGGCAGGGATTGAACGCAGGCTGCTGGCAGGGTTGCAGATGCATGCATCACGCTCAATGCATTGTCTTCCCACTTGGAGCTCCTGGCGGTACTGGCCCGCCAGACAGTCCATCGGTCTGTTCCCAGTCATGACCGTTGAAGTGGGCGTGCCTCCCCCAAGCACGTTCGCATCAATGTAGCCGGTGCCATAGCCTTATGTTCAATGTGCCTTCTGTTTACATCAACGTCCAAGCAGCGTAGCGCTGACCCAAACGCGTTCTCAGTGGAGTGCCTGCTGCCCTGTGCCCAAGATCCACCAAACCAGCCCTGCACGCCACCTTACTTCACAAGCATCACGAAAAAAAGGTTAAGGAAGAAGAAGCGCGCCCGCAGGCGCGCTAAAGGCCGAGTAAATTCGAACTGAGAGTTCGAAGTTGAGGTGGGCGCTGAGCTCTGGTCACAGCCTGCACCGGCCTAGATCTTCGTAAATAACTTGATCGTCGGGTGAAGAATATCTTTTGGCTGTTTGACACGCACTGGCCTCCAAGGTCGCCACCCCCGCAAATGGAACGAACGATTGATTGATTGATTGATTGATTGATTGATTGATTGATTGATTGATTGATTGATTGATTGATTGATTGATTGATTGATTGATTCAGGGTATGAGCGGTGCTGGGGTGAGCTGGCCCACACTCCTGCCAGACTGTGCTTTGTACCATTAATGTTGTACAGTGTATTGTACACTGTGTATAGTGAGCAGGCATTTTCTGTATTTTTGGGTATTGAATGGTTTCTGTTGTGCTGCAACTGGTGTGGCAGTTCTGCTGATATGGCGTTCAATAGCAGGAGCAGGTCAACCAACGTGACAGCCCTACCGGTAGCGGTTATACCTACTTCCAAGGATTCACAGATGCGGTTGGTTGCTTCCATGCACGAGTAGGTGTTGGTAATCCATACCTGCAGTGAAGACGGGATGAGATGACGTGTGCTGCTGCTGCTGTTGCTGCTGCTGCTGTTGTGTAGAATACCTCACAATGAACAGCTGCTTTGAACCGTGCCCTATTGCAGCAGCCTGTGGGGTGTGAGCTAACCGCAAGAACCCTGGTAAGCCTTACTCCAGCCAGGCTTCATGCATTTGCTCATGCACACGCAGTGTTAATAATTGTGTACAGCTGTTGTGCTGCACATGACCTTCCGACAGTCATCATGACAGCCAGTTTTTTTTGTGCAATTCGAGTAGCACTGGCAAAATAAGCCAGCCTGGTTATGCACTGGTGGTCACAAGGCTATGCTGTGGCCATGCAAGTTGCTGACGCAGCATGTCAGCAACTCGGCATTGGCAAGCCACGCGTGAATCAGTGCCACTGTCAAGGCCAAGCTGCTTACATATGCAACCTAACCAGAAGCAAATTTCATCAGTCACACCAGAAGCACGCTTACTTAATAAGTACTGCCTTTAATTTCTCCTTCAGTGCCAATGACGCTCCAATAGTCTTGCTGCAGCTGTTGCTGCTGCTGCTGCTGCCGTTGTGTGCAGTCACTGGTGGGTTTAACGTGTCCCCCTGCTGCCTGGGCTCCGGCTGCAACCCAAATGACGTCCCTGAGATCTTCCGCAACTGGTGAGCCCCGCCAGCTGCATCACACTCAAAAAGAGCATTCACCCACTGAGCAGCAGCACTGCCCGAGAGCACGCCAGTTATCAATCAATCAATTACACGTTTTTCTAGCAAGAGTGACAACCCAAAGAAAGGGGAGCCGCTCCCAAACCACCTTCAGTGGTTCCTAACCGGTGGGCGCAGGCCCACAAGCTAGGGCCAGATACGGCCAAAACCTTGAACGCAAGAGCGCTCGCTTGACAGATCTCTCACGCAATGAGCATACCCAAACCCTAATCATTGATGGCCCTGAGCTGGACCACAGCGTCAGTGCACTCCCGCGTGGGATGAATCCTCCCACAAGGGCACTGCCAGCCCACCAGCAATCATAAACGGCTCACTAGAAACCGGATACATCTGCTGTAGGCGTTGCTGTCTCATGAGTGACTGCTGCTGCCGTTAGTGGGAGGAGGAACGGGAGAACCACAGGGGAGCCCCTACGGCCTCAGGGTGTGTAACCCTGTAGACCATAGAACGCCATGCGCCCTCATAAGACAGTAACCACGCAGGTCATCCATCTAATGAGGGAGTCCCAGCCGCTGCAAGTTGCTGTGTACACAATCCTGCCACCGAACTGGAGGCCGGCCCCTAGGCCGCTTCGGATCTCCATGCAATGAAGAAAACAAAGCAACTTCGGGGATCCTGCCCTCATCCATGCGCACAACATGCCCCAGCCACCTCAGGCGAGCCGCCGCAAGGTGTTCTGCAAGCTGCAATGCAGTTATCAGCCAGCATTAAATCGTTTTAGCTGCAGACCGCAGCTCTGCAGCGTGGTGCACGCTTGCTGCAACGTGCTGGCAGGCCCTGCAAGCTTACCAGCGGGTGTTCCACCAACAGGATGCACATACTCCGTACAGCAGTGCACCAAGCCCTACGTCAGCCAGCCACATTGTTTTTTGTGTTTCTGACTTGCAGACTGTTGAATGCTCACACTACTTGGGTGGTTTGGCTCCTTACGGGGGAGGAGAGGAGAGGAGAGGAGAGTTACATGGGTGTGCACGTCGGAAACGGAACACTTCGAGGACTGCAGCGCGCAGGACACGAGAATAAACCACAAAAAGCCTCAGAGAAGCAATTTGCAGCTTCCTCACCCAAAATAACACAAACTCTGCGCAGAGAAAAAGCATCAGGACGGAACAAAAGGTGTCAACGTCAGCGAAATAGGAATGGATCATGCAGACATGGCAACAACTAGCAGGTACTGGGCACCTCGGTGCTCCTGCTTCAGGTGTTGAAGACATTGTACAACATGATGATCAACATGATCAAAACTCTCTGCTACTAGGACGCGCACAAAGCAACAGCATAACCCGCAGCGCCGTGGCACCACAGGTACCTGCCACCCTACTGATGTGTCTGGCAAGGCCACACCCCAGGCAATGGCACCGGCCCAACACACCTATTGGCTGACACAGGCTGCATGAGAGAACTAACAGCACAAGACATGCAACCACATGTAGCAAAACGCATAAAAGAGCAGAGGATGCATGAAATAACCCCAATTCATGCTATGACGCAGAGGCCAAGTCCCTTCTTGGTGCTAGCTGCAGACCGCCGTCAACCACGCGTAAAAAGGGGTGACCAGCTGGCACGATATCCAGCCAGGTCAAGGGTGCCGCCTTGATGACTATGAAGTCGACCAGCAGCTCCCAAAACCTAGCCACCGCCGCCTTCTTCTTCATCGGCACCAGCTCATCAAGCTTCTGCTGTCGCTGCTGCTGAAGCTGTAGCTGTTGCTGCTCTCTGTGCTGCCCCACCGCCTCATTATGAGCCAGTTGCGCAGCTGAGGGAGCAGCAGGCTGCAACAACTGAGTGATAAGCTGCTGGTCAGCAGGTGGCGCCCGGGCAGGGCCACCTGCTGGACTGGCAACCAGGTCATGCTGCCTGTTTAGCACATGCTGTAGGTTGGCTGCCCTCCTGCCAACATCCATAGCATTGAAGGCCGCCAAACACATGACACGCCACACGCATGTGAGCACACTCCGCCCACCACGCGGCGGTTGCATGAGCCAAAGATGCTGCATACTTAAAGCTGAGGATCCAGGCGTGCGAGTGCACCATGCTGTAGGCAAATTCTCCACTATGGACTGTACCACCGCTTGCGCAACAGGGCAGTGCCAGTAATGGTGGTCATACCCAGGCATACATGCACCACACAAGCAAGCACGCTGCACGCTCGGCATTTGAGCAGCAGTAGGTACACCAGTCAACACCACACGCCAGAACACCTCTTTGATGCGGTTATCCCAGCGCAACTTCCAAAGTTTACGCTGCGCAGCGGTCACACTACCAACACCATCCCTAGTCGCTGCTGAATTTTAGTTATTGAGTGCAAGGACCACAAACTGACGTTTCCGAGCCTGCTGCTCAACACGCAAATTACGCAGCTGCAAGGGGTAGCTGTCTTCACGGACAGCCGCCTGATGGAGCAAGGCTTGCCTGCAGGCAACAAATACCAGCCAAGCCGTGAGACCAGCATGCATTCAACAGTTTGTTCTGCCTCAGATGGCACTGCAGGAGCGGAAGGCATAACAGCTGGCCACCCTGCTCTTGCTGCCTCGCTTGCAGCAGCTTGTGTCCATGCAAGAGGCACATTATACAGCAACAAGTTGAGGTCATCAAACTCTCCCTCAGCATTGCTGCTGTTGCATGGGATCAGAGGGTGGGGCAGTTTGGCATGTACCACACGTTCAATCACACGATGAGACCTAATCAAATCCCCAAGTGTACGAATGGTGGGCCTGACCTTCCCGCCTGTGTAGTAGAATGCCCCTCTAGCCGGCGGAACAGGCAACACATGCAAACCACCCGGCCTAGCACCAGGGATACCCCCAAGCAGGAAACAATTGGCAAAGACAGGGGCCAGAGCACACCAAGGCCCAGGCTGTAGAACCGGGGCACTGGAAAGGACAGCCATCTGCTGGCGCAATTGATCCAAACCTGGGGACGGCTGCCCTGGAGGCAGGGGCGGCTGCGTCTGCAATGGCTGCTGCTGCTGCTGCTGCTGTTGCTGCTGCTGTAGCGGCAGCGCTTGCTGCTGCTGTGGTGGCAGCGGCTGCTGCTGCTGTGGTGGCAGCGGTTGCTGCTGCTGTAGCGGCAGCGGTTGCTGCTGTTGTAGCGGCAGCGCTGGCTGCTGTTGCTGTTGTTGCTGTTGTTGTTGCGGTTGCTGCTGCTGCTGCTGCTGCTGTTGCACATCACACACATCCCCCAGTGCTTGCAGCCCGGAGATCATGCGGCGCAAAGGTGGCGGCGGCACCCCAGCCCACTCAGCTGGTGACTGGGTGTCAGCTGCGCAGTCAAAAAGAGCCAGAGGGCCCCACCAACAACACTTGGAGCGCAGGCAAGCTCTGCCAATGTTGACCCATGGAATGTCTGTATCATGAGGCGCAGTAGCAAAGAATGCCCCCCACCACGCATGCCGTGCAACCATATGCTCATACCAAGGCAACACACCAAAGCCACCATCAGCTGGTCTGCCAACAAGAAGTCGTGCAGGAATGCCGGTGAACTTTCTAGTAACATTTGAGGGTGCCAACCCCCTGTCAACCAACTTGGCCACCTTGGCCTGCAGATGCTGACACTGTTGCGCGGAAGGCAGGTCTGAGAATTCCGCAGCATACAAGAGTTTGCTAACCCCGTATGATGCACTTCCCATACCCCTGCCAAAAATGGACAGCCACACCTTGGGTGGCATGAAACTGAACACCCAGGTATTTGAACTGATCTGACACAGACACCTGTTGCCCCTGGTACTGCCATACTGCTGCACCAGTATACTTGCGCTTGCCAAACACCACTATCTCCGTTTTGCCCACATTCACCTGCATATCATACTCGCTACAGAAGGACTGCAAAGCATCCAATAACTGCTGCAGTTTGTGAGATGTTTCTGCCAGCAGTACCAAATCATCAGCATACAACAAGAGCCTCACCATCCTGTTGCCTAGAGCGGTACCACATGCCCCACAACGGTCGCTGAGCCACTGCTCGACTCGATCATAAAAACTGCCAAAAAGCAATGGGGAGAGGGGGTCCCCTTGCTTTACTCCACGGGTACTGTCAAAGGGCTGTCCGACATTGCCAGCCATCTTTGTGACCATAGGTGCATTCCAGTACATAGATACAATCGCTGTCAATATGTTGCCACGCAGTCCAATGTCTGCTAAGCATCGCATGAGAAGATCACGCCGCACCAAGTCATACGCTTTTTTGAAGTCGACAAAGCACGCAAACAGCTGATGGCCGCGTAAGCGGCTACGATCCACAAGGTGCTTCAACACAAACACATGATCACACGTCCTATGTCTCTCCCTAAAGCCTGCCTGACCCCAGGCTCGGAACCCATGCTGTTCACAGTAAGCTGAAAGCCTCTTCTGAATCAGCATGCTGAACATTTTGCCCATCACAGAGCCGACAGCAATGCCTCGATAGTTGTCCAGTACACTAGGGTCGCCTTTTTTGAACACAGCTGACAGGTACGCAGAACACCAAACGCCCGGCACTTGGCCACACTTATACACTGCCGAGAACAACTCACTCAAATCCTCATGTAATAGATACACATACTTCTTATACCCTTCGCTGGTGACACCCGCTGCTCTGACCTGAAACCATTGATCAACCACAAGCACGTGTGGCAGTCAGCAATGTTTCAGCCCAGGAGCAATAGACGGCACCCACACCCATTGCACTCATAGTATCCAGTAAAAACTGCCTGTCGATTGTGTCATATGCTTTTGCGAAATCCAACAAGGCCGCCACCACACCACTATCGCTGGGCACGGCATGCATCAGCAGCTGGACAGTGATGATGTTATGCCCGATCCGCCTGCCCTTCAAGAAAGCTGTCTGACTACGGGGTGAGCCGGTGGCCCTACTTTGGTATTTGGTATCTGGTAAATGTCCACACTACTTTGTTGCATCAGCCCAGCGCTTTGCCCACCAGCTGGTCACCGTGGCATGCTGCTGTGCGTTTTGAAGTGCTGACATCGCCATCACAGGATCTAGCGGCGGCACCCCCACCCCATCCCCTCCCACTGGCAGCACCCCCACCCCTCCCCCTGTCAGCACCCCATGCCTCCCACTGGCGGCTGCACCAGCACTGCTGCTGCTGGCGGGGGCTGCGGCTCAGGCAGCTGCTGCCCCTCTGGCCATTGCTGCAGGTGAGGCATGGCAGTGGACTGCCCCACCATTGGCTGTTGACTTGATTGTTTGCATCGTAGCTCATTGGCTGTGGTAGAGCGACCAGCAGCTTGCTGCCCATCCGGCCAGTGCTGCAGGGGAGGCGTTCAGGCTTGTGGCAATTCAAGCTGGGCATGTTGCCTGCTGGCATTGCTTTGTACATGGGCACACGGCCATCTGCAGATTGGAATCAGTGTGAGTGACAGACAAACTGGCTGCAGTTGCCGCTGTTCCTGACTGGTTGCTGCTCCTGTTGCTGCTCTTGATCTGCAGTCAGTACGGCTGGTGTGGCACCAGCAGCCAGCACTGCTCCACCTGCTGCCAGAGCTCTTAGGGCTCATGCGGCACCATTGGCGGCACCCCTACCCCTACCCCTACGCCTACCCCTCCCCCTCCCACCGTCGTCACCCCTCCCCCTCCTACTGGCGGCCGCACCCGCACTGCTGTTTCTGGCGGAAGCTGCGGCGCAGGCAGCTGCTGCCCGTCTGGCGAGTGCTGCAGGTGAGGCACATCAGCATGCAGCTGACTGACAAATGTTCATTGTTGATGTATCTGTTGCGTTACCTTTTGGCTGTAGCGGAGGAGTAGCAGCTGCTGTCCCTCCGGCTGTTGCTGCAGGTCAGGTATTCTAATCAAGTCGAAAGTGGTGTGCAGAGCGGGCAGGTAGGTAAGGCAGAAATTAGAGAGTGGTGATGCAAGCTGCGCATGTTGCCTGCTGGCATCGCCTCGTACGTGCGCACACAGCCATCCACAAATTAGAAGCGGTATGGGTGACAGCCAAACTGGCTGTTGTTGCAATTTTTCCTTACCAGTCGCTGCTGCTGCTGCTGCTGCTGCTTCTGGTCTGCAGTTGGTACGGCTGGTGTGGCACCACCAGCCAGCACTGCTCCACCGGCTGCCAGAGCTCTTGGGATCATGCGGCACCACTGGCAGCACCCCCACCCCTCCCCCGCCCACTGTCGTCACCCCTCCCCCTCCTACTGTCGTCACCCATCCTCCTCCCACTGGGGCAGCTGCACCAGCACTGCTGCTGCTGGCGGAAGCTGCGGCGCAGGCAGCTGCTGCGCCTCTGGCCAGTGCTGCAGGTGAGGCACTTCACCAGCTGTAGAGTAGAGAGTGGTGATACAGGTGGGGCAGTTTGTAGGTGGGGCAGTTTGAGGCATGAGAATGCAGTGAAATCAGCTGGGCATGTTGCCTGTTGAGACACTTGTTGCCATTGGTTTTTACATCGGGTGGTGCTGTGCTGGCTGATGAGCTGCTGGTGTTGCTGCTCCTGCTGCTGATGTGTCTGCAGTCGGCACGGCTGGTGCGGCACCACCAGCCTGCTCTGCTCCACCGGCTGCCAGCGCTCTTGGGGCTCATGCTGGAGCGCCACTGCTAGTGCTTCTGGCAGGGTTAGGCGCGCAAGGAGTGCAGGCCCGCCACGAGTAGCTGCTGGCGCCACAAACCCTACTACCACGCAGCGTCAGCAGCAGCTGCTGTAGCTTCGGCTGATGCCACAGCAGAAGCCACCCCAACCCCTACCCCAGCTGTTTATGAGCCAGTAGTTGTCGCTGCAGCTGTTCCCACCCCTGATGCTGATGTGGCGGCGACCGCTGCAGCGACAAGTCCTGCTGATGCAGCAGTTGCTGCCTCCTGCTGATGCAGCAGTTGCTGCTGGTGGTGAGGCCGCAGGAGCAGCAGCAGCTGCAGCAGTGGCGTCTCTAGAGCCTCTGGCAGCAGAGACTGTGGTTCATGCAGGCGTGGCCGCTGCTGGCAGTCCCTGATGTGTGATACATGCTCTAAACAATCCTTCTCAAACTTTATTATACGGGATGTATGCAGACACCCTCACAATGTGACTGGTGGTGGTGTGGCCACACCTGACAGTGCTGCACAAGATAAGCAGCTGTTTTTTTGCATGAACGTCATTGAAACAGGAGCGGTTGTGCTTATTGCTGCCAAGCTGTGCTGCTCATTCAGTGTTGCTGTGCAGTAACATGGTTGGTGTGCTGTGCAGTTGCATGGTTGGCGTGCTGTGCAATTGCATGGTTCGCGTGCTGTGCATTTGCATGGGTGGCGTGCTGTGCAATTGCATGGTTGGCATGCTGTGCGTCGTGCACACATGATGGGCTGCAGCTGCAAAGGCTGCACATTCAGCTCATAATGTGTGGTTTACTACTGATTCAGCAAATGCAATACAAGTGAGCAGGCCAATACTTTGTCTGGTGGCCTTCACGTAGTGGTTCTATGGAGGGCTCACTTTGCTACTAGCTGGAGGATTTTACGTTTCTTGTACAGAGTATGTTGGTAGTCAGCAGAAGCTTGCTCTGCTGTTGCAGAGACCACCTGCTTCTGGCACAACACTAAGCCATTTGTATCAAGGCATTGCTAGACAGTAACCTGCCAATCACGGATGTGAATATGCTGTATAGAGACACAT
The DNA here is from genome assembly GCA_014080715.1 of Scenedesmus sp. NREL 46B-D3. Taxonomy (NCBI): domain Eukaryota; kingdom Viridiplantae; phylum Chlorophyta; class Chlorophyceae; order Sphaeropleales; family Scenedesmaceae; genus Scenedesmus; species Scenedesmus sp. NREL 46B-D3. Next base: position 39,607 of record JACERP010000122.1, on the reverse strand, counting down.
GACAGCTGTACGCCTTATCATACATGATTTGTTGCGAGGCATGGGACATGTCATATGCTACTGTGTGGTCAAAGCAAATTATCCAGTTTCAAGGGCATGGTTGTCAGGCAGAGGAGCTGGATCAAGCATGGCAAGGACATCTATAGATTTTAGCTACTACATTTGTTTTTGCTAGTTGGGGAGTTGTTGAGGTTGTTGCTGTTAGGCTAAGCTCGCGAAGCCTATAACAAAATCAATGTTGGCCAGCGCCCTAGGGAGGCCTCCAGTGTTAGCTTAGAGGCTGGCATCAGAAGACCTGCTCCCCATATTGTTCACCTGGTTCCTGGGTCTTGGAGTTACATTGATGAAAGTAACTTGTAGGTTATCATGATTTTTGGGAGAAATAATGTCCCCATGTCAGAGGTGACTGATACGCATCATGCGCTACGCGTTTTCAGCAACGACACACGTGCTTGCAGGCGGCACACTTGCAAACAGCAGGGACACACCAACAGCACAGAACACGGGGGACTAACTAGGCATATCTGCGCCTGCATAAACAGCTGATCAACAGCATGTACCCCATTGATGGCCTCAAAGTGGCACCTTTGGTCCAGGGCAACTTTGTCACAAGAGCAACGGGTGCTCTTGTATGAGCATGTGCAACATGTGCTGTCCAGAATTGGTAAGAGATGCACCAGGCATGGCCTGTCAGGCGTGGTGCCGCCAAAACTCCGTGACCGGCTGGTACTTACAACACATGATGGACTGCGAGCTGGTGTTGCACAATATGCCGTTGCTGCCAGTGCCGTCATGCTGCCGCATGTGCAGCATCACTGGTACGTCATGAACGCGTTAGCTGTTGTAAAGCTAAACATGCTGGCGCTGCGTTCGTCACCGCAATTGGGAATGTGGCAGCATGTGGTGATCTCTCTTGGAGTCGTTCTTGAAATGTAGTATGTGTTACGCCAGGCCCGGGTTACCACGGTCAACAACCAAACTTTGGTGGGTTTTTGCTGGCATGGAATCGCTTTCTCAATGCGTGTACGCTTGCCCCATGTGTTACAGCGCTGCAAGTGTTGAAGAACTGCCGTCTCTTGATTATCTGCTGCCTCTGCCAGAATCTTCTGTGTTCATAGGAATCTCTGGCCGAGGCAGCTCATCATGTTGTTGCTGCAAGGATGTTTCAACAAGGCCCAGCACTGGCTTTTGGTCTGCTTGCAGCAGGAGCTGCATATGCCGCATATGCATTGGCAATTGCTGCTGTCACACTGCATGCGCATGCACATATATGCCGTGGCAAATGCCGTGCGTGGCTTGAATGGGTAATATGATGATGATGATGATGATGCCGTGCGTGGCGCCAGTGGCAGGGCTTCTACTGCTCTTGTACAGCAGTGTATACCCAACGAGCTTCCTAGGTGAATGAAGCCTCACCTCTGAGTCTATCTGTGTCGCTGTTGCCAGCGTGCCACATTGCATTCCCTTCAACTTCAAGGTGATCAGTGATGATCACGGTGATCAGCTGATGCACTGCAGTGCAGTGGCTGCAATGGAAGTGCAACTGCTTGCGTAGCTTCCATGCTGCATTTAGAGTGATGTCGTTGAGGTGCCAAGAGACTAGGAAAAGGTCTTCACACCGGAAAGCATTTATGCAGTGTACGTTCACCACCATGCTCGCAGTATTGCAGACTGGCAGGTGTCAACAGTTGAGGCGCACTTTACACAGTTCGGGTCTTGGCTTCTAATGTCCAGCATGCATTCCATCACATGACTCTGTGACGTGGCATCGGCCCTGTCGGCACTCAAATGATTTTCAACGCAACATCCGAACATCCGAACTGTCATGTTACAAATTTCAAACGCGGCTGATGTTCACAGGCACTGGAGAAGACCGTCACTCCACAATGCTTATTGATCACTAATTTGTCGAAGCATGCTGCTTGCCACAGTGTCTGCCAGCGGTCTTTGTTGCCTCACAAGCCAGTTTACTAAGCGAACTCACGCTTTGGCCACAGGATTGTCACATTGAGCTGCTGGAAGGTTGGATAAAACATTATCAGTAGCAGCTGCACGCATTCTGGCAGTGCTGGTGGTGCACCTGTTGTTGCCTTGCTTGCATAGCGAGTCTGCAACATGGCAGAACTACACGAGAAGTACTTCGATCCCACATCAATACTTTCTGAAGACGCGGTGAGTGCTACAGCAGCATGTTATGAGCTCAGCTGGACATCAGCTGCTGTAGGGATACTACAGTACTACGCAGGCCAATTAATGAAGATGTACAGCATGCAGGTAGAATATTTGTTTCCTGTCTCACTGCGGAATGGCTTGTGGGCCGCAGATGGTACCCTGCGAGTTCCAGCACTCTGTGAAGCATCTGGGCGGGTACTGGAGCCAACAAGCACATCAGAAGATGTGAGTGTGAACTATGGGCGGTAGCAGCTTTAAGCAGACCGCAGAAGCAGCAGAGGCCCAGCAAAAATCACTGCTTACACAACCAACAGTTGCAATTGCAGCACTGTCAGCAGAACCGCACCAACAACAACCTCACACGACAGCAGCAGTAGTGCAACAGCGGCTGCGCTGACGTTCACCCGCAGCATTGCCACAGGGCAAGAGCATGTCATGACAGCGGCATATGCACACGATCCCAGCATCGGGGATGACAGCTGATTCTTTGGGCTGAACAGGTGCATGCAGCTGTGCGGTATCACAGCAGCAGCAAGTACGTTATGGCGGCATGCACTCCATATGACTGGAGCAGCAGCAGCAGCAGCAGCAGCAGCACAACCAACACACAGCCATTATGACATCTGACGGGTGAACAGTGCGTGGGTACTGAGCAAGGAACAGGAGCATGCCTTTGATGTTGGCAGCTCTTGCACCACATGCACAGTCACACCATGCATGCCTAAACGCTGACCAGCTTGCTTCTGCTGCTGCTTTTGCGTCTACTGGCGGGCAGCTGCGGAAGGACACCCGCGCAGAGCTGCCGCTGTGGCTTGCAAAGTCGTTGACAGAAAGGGGCATTACGCGCATGGATGCGCCAGCAGTGTATGGGGAGTGGTGAGTTTGCAGAGGCAGGCAGTGCTGCAGCACACCAGCGCCCACCACACCAGCTTGGTACGCACATGCAGTTGCCTGCACACACTCGCGTACATACATACACCAGCAGCTGATAGGCATTGGGGGAGAGCACAAAGAACCACAGTTGGCATACACAGCGGCTCTGAGCAGCAGGGGCGACAGCATACCATGAAGTGGCACTGCCAGGCCCGCCATGCCATCTTTGCTGCAGCTGTTTGCAGCCCCGTCCATTTTGTGCGGACGTTGCAGGGCAAGCAACATCTCCCAGCCATGTGAAATGTTTACTGCGGCTGCTGCTGCTGCTGCTCTTTTTAGGGCCGGCTGACTTGTCTGTTGCTTACCCGTGCGGGTGCTTTTCTGCTTGCAGGATGCAGCGGCAGGTCGATGCTGGCGCCAACACAGTCAGCCTCAAGCAGACCCCGTACTTCTACACAGTGGGCATGCAGTGCGCCTCCACGTGAGTGTGCAGACCGTGGCGACTGGCATGAGCAGCACTGAGGATGATGCGCGACATGGTGCAGTGCATAAAGCAGACCTTGTCCTGTTGCCTGTGCATCATGTTGCACTCGTGCTGTCTGGCCGTCTTTCTTCGCCTCCACGCTGCTTGCGGTGATGCTGTTGTGCCTGTGCAGCTGGCCCGGCAGCACCCTAGTCAGCGATCTGAGCCAGGCCTCTTCACACAACGCGCATCCCTCAAACAGGCTCAACAACCATTGTTATATATTGCGCATGTGCTTGCAGCATGATTTGGCAGCAGCATGGCCTGGTTCCTGGGCAAGGCCCCTTATCAACACTGCGTCATATCCCGCCACTGCACTGTCCCTGTCGTTGCCGCCCTGTCTGGTTGCTGTGCTGCTGCGTCTGCAGCATGGCTGACAGCAGCGTAGCCGGCTTCCTGCGCAAGGCGTTCAGCGAGCGCAGCCAGAAGCTGCTCAGCGGCAGCCTCAAGGCACCAGACGGCGCTGCACTGCAGGCGGTGTTGGGCAAGCTGAACGAGGAGGAGAAAGGCTGTGAGTGACATTTTCAGGTCCCTGAATTTTAATTCAGCAAAGAGGGCAGTTGTTTCAGGACGAGCACACGCATGCCTTCCGTGGCGGGTGTGGCGTGCATGCCGCTGCAGCATGGTGTGACATCCCTCATCTGCATTGTTTCTTGCTCTGCTAGCACATGTGTGCGCTGTCCCTGGCATGGATACTTTCTTTTCTTCTGGTTCCCCACGCTTGCTGACAAGCTGGGCTCTTTTCTGTCCTTCTGTCTTTGTCTGCAACTGCCGTGGCATGTCCTGCTGCACGCATCTGCTGCTTCTGCTGCTGCCTGCAGTGTATGAGGCAGGCAGGCACGGGGCAGCAGCGCAGGAGCAGTGGTGGGCCGCAGGAGGCCACACAGCCCTGCTGCTGAACAGCAACGCAGCAAACAAGGCAGGCGTGTGCGGCGTCAAGCGGCGACGAACCACCACAGTGGCAGCAGGCGACAAGGAGAACCAGCAGTGACGTAGCCTCGGCCAGTAGCGTGTGGCAATCAGACACACATTTAGCAGACACACATTTAGTAGACAGGCGTGGCTGGCTGATGGCTATCGCTTTCAGCATGCTGCTGCAGCAGCACAGCATTGCTTTCAGCTGCGGAGATGTACAGCGCTTCCCATGGCCAGTGCATCGCAGTTGCTGTTGCGCTGCAGCAGCAGCCGGCAGGCCTTTGCTGCTGCAAATAGCAGCGGCAGCTACGCAGCTGCCGGGTGCACTGCTGCTGTCAGTAGCAGCACACCATTGGCATGTGTGGCAGTGCAGCCAGCAGTTCCCTGCCGGTTTGCGCGGCTCAGTTTCAGCAGGACCTTGCATCCGGACGCTGCAGCAGCGCGCAGCAAAAACGCAGCAGCGGCGCAGCAAAACGCAGCAGCGGCACAGTGAGATGTAGCAGCGGCAAAGCGAGCTGCAGCAGCGGCGCAGGGAGGTGCAGTATCGCTTCGCAACAGAGCCTGACCTGGCAGCAGCTGATGACACTGGTGTGATGTGTGGGAGGGTGGCCGGCATGGTTGACCCGTACTCTGACTGCCATTGGAAGATCGCTGGTGACCTGTTGGCTAGTCTGCTGGCTGTTAGCGGTGGGCTTGCTGTTTCATTGGTCACAGGGACTTTCATGCATTGTGCTGCATTGCAGCTCATCTTGACCTGCGGCGGTGTTGGTACGACAGCTGTGTGTGCGGCACCACATGCAGGGTGACTGGGTCTGGCTGCGCGCGGCTGCTCTTCATAGCATTGCTGGTGCCAGTCCCTTGACGCTGGCAAAGGCTTGATCTGCAACGTTTGGGCAGCACGGCGTGTCCTGGCATGCTGTATGTGCCGCTTCATCCCGCTTTCCATGACTTACTTGACCGCCGGTGTGACGTTGAGACGATCTGGGCAGTGTGCTGAGAAGTGCATGCTCTGGGTTCACATTGCCGCCTTCATATAGCGTCGTCTCAGTATCTTTAGTGATGTAGCGGCAAGAACCTGTAGCACTGCTGATGGCGTAAGGCGTGTGCAGGCAGGTGCAGCTGCATCTGTACTCATGTGGTGTTTGTGTGTGCAGCAAACCACTGGTTGACTGGTTCACTGGTAGCAGTAGTACTGGTTGTGGCAGTGACAGCTTAGCTGTATGCCCTCCACATGGCTGTGCAAGTTTAGCTGTGGATGCATTTCTTGTTTGGCTGAAGGTTTGGTATGCATAATCTGTAGGGTGCACTGACCTTCTAGCAGTGCTGCAGAGAGTGTGACACGAGTTTAGCCATCATGCATGGTGGCGGGCCCCAATCTGGCATGTGGGTGACGCAATTGCTGCATTGTGCTCTGTAAAGTGTGTTTCCTGCAACTCTTTACAAAGCGTGTCGACAAGAGTTGACACGAGTTATGAGTCATGAGTTCATTAACCCTTCACTGTTGAATCCCAGTCAACATGAGTTGAATAACCCTTCACTGTTGAATCCCTGTGCTGTTGAATCTTAAAATGTTTTGTTGGGAAAGGCCTGGTTGAGGATATTGGTTGAGGAAAGCCTGGTAAGGGGCGAACAGGTTCCACAGGAGCCCTGCTCATTTGATCATACTCAACACCAGAACAGGCAACCGGAGGGGGCCGGACTGCTCGGTGAGGCGGACGTTGCGACTCGCCGGCCCGGTTAGCGACAGTCACTGCACATTCGAGTGACTGCTCAACGTACCGGCAGCTGCAGGGACATTATAATTTTATGTGATGTGCTGCGTACATAAGCCAATGAAAGAGCTCAACTTGAGATTCGTGTGGCAGTTGCGTACTGCTGAGCAGTCAAATGCTCGACAGGTGACTGAAAGTGTTCAATGCCTTTTCCTCCCTCCATATAATGCAGGGCCCAGATTTAATATACAAACAGTGTGTTTTTGGCAGTTGATGATAGCTCCACGCCTCGGCTCTCAACACGCCACTTGCCACGGCACCCCACACCTCGCCAGTCCTTGGATCAATGCAAATACAACATAATTTGACATGTTCTAGGGCATTTAGCGTTTGATCGTGTACGTAAGAAGGACCGGCTGATCTGTCGGTTGCAACGGCAGTGCATAGTCAAGCAACATGATGAGCAGATTGGCATTAGTCGTTCTTTCAGCTCTCCTAGCGGCTGGATCGGCGCAGCAGCAGGCTGGTAAGAAGGTCGCAGCTTGCAGTGTTAATGTCATGCTGCCTGGGTGGCAGCAGCAGCAGCACCAGCAGCAGCAGCAGCAGCAGCAGCAGCAGCAGCAGCAAACGCTGCAGTGTCACAGCAGGGCATGCAAAACTTGCTGTACGACTTGTCACGTCAGCCTGATGACAGCATTACCTACTTGTAATTATGCTTGTTAAAGTATAAGTGATGGTTCGTATCAAACACAATTTCCTGCAGTTTTGCTGGCAGCAGCTGCACCATAGAGCATTACAGAACATTATGTGACTTTCATGGCTTCAATCCGCACCTGGCAGCAGCAGCAGCGGCAGCAGCGGCAGCAGCGGCAGCAGGAGAGCGTCTGTTGAGCCGACAGCAATAGCAGCCACTGCTGCCACTGCTGTATTGCCTGGTTTTGCAGGTGCTGAGAAGCCTGCTGCTGCAGCTGTCCCTACCACCGAGCCTGCAAACTCAGCTCACACATCCACAGCCTCTGCAACAACAATACCAACAGCAGCGGCAGCCGCAGCGGCAGCGGCAGCAGCAGCAGCAGCAGCAGTGACAGCAGCAGCAGCAGCAGCAGCAGCAGCAGCAAATCCTGTGGTAGCACCAGCAGCTGCCGCAAATGGTTGGAGCACTTACACGGTGGTTGCAGCAGCCGGGGGCCACACACCACAACCCATAAAGGGAGCATTTGCACGAGGTTTGCAACAGATGTTGAGTGCTTTTGATACTGCAAGTATGCCGTGTGGAGACCCCAACAGCAATGCCAGCTTGACCGCCTATTTGCAGCCGATGATGGATCACAGCCTCAAGGTTCTTTGCATGTCAACAAACCAACATCCAGCGCTCACCAACTGACATGGCAGACAACCCTGTCTGACACCTTATATGACACATTTTCAAACAAGCTGGCTGTGCTGCTTGGCCTTTCGCATCCGTCCTCACCCGACTTCTGCTCCGCTTGTAGCCCAGCAGCAGCAGCAGCAGCAGCAGCAGCACCTGCAGCTGGCCCTCAGCTCTGAGAAGCTCCCCCAGTATTGTGCCAGCTTCAGCAACCTGACAGTCGATATCACACCGGAAACTGAGTCGCGCTTGCATGTCAAAATCTGGCCCACGGGGAAGAAGAGATGGGAGGTGCCTGAGAGCCTGGTGCCCAGGTGAGATAGAGTGAGCATGGTGGCATTGCGGCATGCAGCAGCAGCAGCAGCAGCAGCAGCGGTGACGGGGGCATAAACCTGCGAGAGGTGGGCTGAGCTGGGGCTGCAGCCCATACCGGCAACAGCAGCAGCATCAACCAAAGCAGCAGCAGTGGCAGCAGCAGCAGCAGCAGCAGCAGCGCCGGCTTCGACAAGACGAGCAGCAGCACCAGCAGCAGCCTTATCAATGACAGCAGCAGCAACAGCAGCAATTTTCTTGCTGGTTGGCACACAGGACGCCACAGGGCGTCATACTACTGCTGCCGATTCTCTGTATGTAAAGCGAGCTTGCTTAAGCACGCATGTGTGTTTGGTATGGATGACTGCGTCACGTCATAGCTTCAGCGGCTGCAGCCGATCGTGCCTCTGGTGTCAAAGCTGCTCATGCATGCTGCTGCTACTTCTGCTGCTGCTGGTGCTGGCTGCAGGCCTGGTGTCGCAGCTGGCCTGAATCCTTCCCAGCTGCTGTACCGGGTGCAGCAGCCGCTTGCTGGCGCAAGGCAGGCGCGGCCCTTTGCACTGACCGTCGCACGGCTGAAGAACCTGCAGCCAGTTTTTGACACCAGGAGACACACGTGAGTGCACCACTGTGGGCGTTGAGCTATCGATTGGGTTGGAAGGTGTGCACCCGACAATCAGCCCAAGCGGCTGCATCCTGCTTTGTGTGCCTACACCATGCTTGGTGGTGACTGCTGTGGCCATCCGGTGCCCCACTTGGTGCAGGGTGGCATGTCAGCATGTTGGCAGGGCCAGACTCTTGCAGAGACGGCGCAGGGGAATGCAGCGCTAACACTCTCACATGTGTACACATAGCTAGCCTGCAGCATATCGCATACAACATTCCACAAACGGGGCCGCACGCCAGCGAGCCACTCTCTTTGTGCTGCTGCTTCTCCATTGTGGAGGTGTGTGCTTCCCCGTGTAGTTGTAGACCGGGATTTGCAAGGAAGGCACAGGCAATTCCTAAAGGCAATGAGGCCAGCTGCTACATGGTGTGACGTCATGTCACACAACACTGAGGGCACTAGCAGCAGGTTGGCTGTACAGCTTGCATTAAGTCGCAACGCGTGCCTTGGAGGTGTCTGTTACATTTACAGTGCCTAATTGCAACTGCTCTTCCCCTTGTAACTACATCAATGAGCAGGCTTGCAGGTGTTCCCTGACACATGCAGCGCCTGCCTGCGTGCCTGCAGGTTCGCCTTCAAGGAGCAGTACATCGAGCTCACCACGAGCATCCCACGGAGTGCCAGCCTGTACGGGCTGGGGGAGACGGCACTGTCGACTGGCCTGCTGCTGCCCAGGGACGGGCGCAAGCTGACATTGTGGAACAGGTGTGCTGTGTTACCGTCGCAACCCTACTCACCCATGCTGTGGCACAGTTCGCTCCCTACCCAGCAGGCGTGTCACATTGTGGGGTGACACCAAAATGATGCAGCGTCCAGTTGAGGCTGTTGTTGGAACTGGATCAGTCATGCAGCTGTGCATGCTGCAGAAGCCTATGCTGTAGAAACGCTCACAGTGTGTTCCACCAGCAGCTGCTGGTGATACACAGCCTGCTGCTGCTGAGGGACGGTTGCAGGTTGATGCTGCGCAGCAAGTGCGATGCTAAGTCCACGACCACAGGTGGCGCCGGCAGAGACACTGCAAACCAATCCTGTTACAACTTTGTTATGACAATGTGAACCCACCCTTTGCCTGTTCTGTCTGTTTTGTGCTTTGTGGGGTACCCATCTGTCTATCACAACATCGTTGTTGCACTAAACAGTCAGTAACATGTCAGTTTGTGACATGTTCTGCGCTGCAGGGACAAGGCGTCTGCAGATCCTGACACCAACCTGTACAGCTCACACCCCTTCTACCTGCAAGTCAACGCTGGTGAGTGCACTGGCAGCGGTTCATTGATCAACATCACATTAGTTGGGTCTGCGCTGCACGGATCATCAAGCTCAGCCACAAAAGAGGATTATTTATTTCCACAAGTGACGTCATATGAATCCTGCCCAACCACTGCTTTCTGCCTGATGAGCAGTGTTGTGATCTGGCACAGTTTGGGTGTTGTGTTGCTGAGGTAACGGTGTGCCACACCAGGCTGACTGAGCTGCTGGACGTGTTCAGCGGTCAGCTGGTTGCTGTGTGTGTGGGTGCTGTGCAGATGGCAATGCGCATGGTGTGCTGCTGCTGAACAGCAACGGCATGGACGTGGTGCTGACAGAGACGACCCTGACATACAAGTGAGTGGCGGCAGCAGCAGGCAGTAGCCTTTCTCAGACAGATGCAGTATCTTCAGGGCTGCTGGTACCCAGGCCAACAGCCGCTGGCGCTGCTGACGAGTGCCGTGACACATGCCAACCTGCAAAGTCATTTGGGGGCTCGACTGGCCTCTACATTGGCTCATACCTCAACAGAGGCGGTGACCCAGTTGTAAACTTACATGTGACAGTGTCGCCGCTACCATCGCTGGCGCTGCTGCTGCTGGCTGCTGCTGCTGCTGCTGCTGCTGCTGCTGCTGCATTCACGCAGGATCATTGGTGGCATCATCGACCTCTACTTCTTCATGGGTCCATCACCCGAGGCTGTCATCCGGCAGTACCACCAAGTCATCGGCAAGTCGGCGCTGCCGCCTTACTGGGCGCTCGGCCTGCACCAGGCCAAGCGGTGAGAGCGAGCTCGGTTGCTGTGGCTGTAGTGGCACAGCCACCAGGTTGTTGCTTCAGCAATGCTCCCTGTCAGACTTGAGCCAGCACCAAAGTGATGAGCTGCTGCTGGTGCTGCTGGCTGCTGCTGCTGCTGCTGCTGGCTGCTGCTGCTGCTGCTGCTGCAGGGGCTACCAGAACATATCTGTGCTTGAATCAATGGTTGCAAACTACTCGGCAGCCGGGCTGCCCCTTGAGTCGATCTGGTCAGATTTTGAGTACACGGACAGCAGGGTCAAAACCATGACGTCTGACCCAGGTATGCATGCGTTTTCACCCTACAAGCCTTTTGTTTGCGTTTGAACTGTTCGTCCTGCTTGTCATGGTGGAGCGACATGTGTGGTGTTATGTGTATGACATGTTGTCGCTCAACATTGTGTGCTTTATTGCCACCCTCCCGCCTCTACCCCGCGCTTGCTGTGCACCGCGCTGGCCACATCTGCTGCAACCCGCTGCAGCGCTGTTCCCTGCGGCGAAGATGCGCCAGTTTGTGGAGCGGCTGCATGCGGCTGGCCGTTCCTGGGTGCCCACCATGGAGCCTGCCGTGCGTGCTGACCCCAGCTTCAGGAGCTACCAGCACGGCACGGCCGACAGCATCTGGATGAGGGACCACAAGGGCAAGACATACGTGGGCCAGGTGAGGGTTCAGGGTTTGAATGTGTTACAGCCCGCTTGTGACATGGCAGGGTCAGGTGTATTAAACACCTCCCTCCTCTCCCCCTCCCACCCTTCCTCCCCCCACCTGCCTCCCAGCCGTTTGTTTGTGTTGCAGCTATGAATTTCTCGAGCAGCGGTCTTTACACATGCTGCAGCAGCAAGTGCTGTCCTGGTTGTGAACCTTGTCAGCAACCACGCTGCTGTCGCCAAGCTGGGACATGCTTGCCGGATAGCTGCCCGACCCGCGCCAATGACTCCGCGACCAGCTTCATGCAGACACGGCAGCAGCACGTGTCTGTAACCTGCTATTCATTTGCCTGCTGGCCATGGTCTGCTGCTGCTGCCGCTGCTGCCGCAGGCGTGGTCTGGTCAGGCGGTGTACCCTGACTACCTGCACCCCAACATTTCCAGCTGGCTGGCACGACGGCTGGCAACATTCAACTCTGAAGTGCCTTTCGACGGCCTTTGGTGAGCGCATGCGACAGGCAATATACTTTTGTGTTTTGGGGATGTGTTTTGTGAAGGCTGCTGCCTGGCTGTGTGTGCCGTGCGCTGCAGCCTGCACATCGCCGCCCCAGCAATGCCTGCAACTGCTTAAGTATGTGCAGCTTTGATGACGAGTTCACTGAGAAGTAGTGTGCTCACTGCATGTGTGCTTCCTCTTCTCCATCTGCTGCAGGCTGAGCGAGCCATTCAACCTCTGCACTGGCTTGAGCTGTAAATTGGACCCTGCAAACAAGACAGCAAAGTATGGTGAGTGCCGTCGCTGGCATTCGTGCGCAGCTTGTGGAGTACACACTAGCTGTCTGTGCAGGAAACGTCAGCTGTCTCCAGATCACTGCTCAGGACCGGCGGTTCGCGGGCAACAATCGCATGCTCAGCAATTAGTATCGGCTTCTGTCTGATTGGGTAAGTTGTGCTGCTGGTGTTTCAACCCTGCGGTGAGCTTGCAGGACAGTGTGTCAGCAGTTTGTTGCAGCACTGGCAATAATTATCAATGTCTGCTGCTGATGTTGGCTGTGCCAATCTACGCACGTGTGTCTGCCATGGTCAAAGCCGCCTGTAGCGGCTACCATCTTGACTGCCTGTGTATGCACACATGCTGCCTTTGTAGGGCTGCAAGTGGACACACCGCAAGGCTACACTGACGCCGGTAAGCAGGTCCTGCTGCTGGTGAGACGCCTTGGTGAACTGCACGGACTAGGCGTCCGCAGCAGCACGTGTTGTGATGGCACACGCGCAATGACTACAGCAGGTTGTCAGCAAGCAAGCAAGCCTGCGCATGCCCGGCTGTAAGTGTCCGAGCAACTTTCGGCATGGATTGAACAGGCAGCTGGAGCAACCTTGGGTTCCTGAGCGCCGGCATTGCTTGCGGCAACACTGTGTCTGCAGTAGCATGTGTTGAACCAGACTCTGGTCATGTTGTTTGTTGAACTCTATCGCTGTACTGTGCTTGCTGCGCTGTACCATCATTGGGTGACTGCCCGCACGCGCAGAGGTGCGCCGCGTCAGTAACGGCACAATCTGCCAGATGTCCTGCGAGCCTGCTCTGGCCAGCAACACCCTGGCACACCCGCCCTACACAATCAACGACTTCAACAGCAGCGGCAAGCCCGGACCCCTTGGGCAGAACATCATACCACCCACAGCAAGTGAGTGTTCTTTGTTCTAACAATGGTTGATGTCAGTAGCAGAAGCTATCACACCTGATTGTATACCAATGTTTGCAGCTGCTTTTCTGTAAAAGTTTGATCCTACACATGCAGCATGTTCAAAGAAGTGCATGTGCCTCACATCAGCATTGTCAAGCGCGATGCTCAATACATCCAGTGTAAATGCATACTCCCTAGTTTAGTAGTTAGTTTCTGTAGTCGGCTGCTCAAAATGTCCAGCTCAAAAGCATGCTCTATAGTTTGGTCACTGCTGCTGCTGCTGCTTTCGCCGCAACGCATGTTGCTGCAGAGCACTATGACAACACGATCGAGTACAATGCGCACAACCTGTACGGCTTTGCAATGGCCAAGGTTCACCAGCAGGCAGCACAAAACGTCATCGGCAGGCGGCCCTTCCTGCTCACTAGGTGCGTCTGCTGCTGCTGCGGCTGCTGCGGTGGCCGCTGCGGCTGCGGGGGCGCCGGCTGCTGCCACGGCAGCGGCGGGTGAGCAGTGTGCTCGCTGAGCTGAACAGCTGCCACAGCGTTGCCGTAAACAAGACATACCATGTAACAGCAAGGCACACACCACACAGGTTTGACAATTCCATTTATTTAAGGGGCAGCAGGGTCCAAAAGTGGCATACACTGGGGGCGCCGCCTGATGGAGTTTGACGATCCCATCACCCGCACACGTGTGGGCTGCCCATGATTTGCCGCTCGAGCGTGCACAGTTGATTGCGGCGTCCTGTGCAGGTCGCCTGGCGCGCGCCGCCTCAGTAGTCACTGGCCATGGAGGGGTGACGAGACTGTTTGCGTGCTTGCAAACCCCAAGTGTACTAATCCATACTCCATCGTCTGACCCATCATGCTGTGTTCACCCAATTCCCTGGCGTAGGCCGCGCTTCACTGGCTGCTGGACATGATGCAAGCGCTTGGCGCTACACATCAGTTTGAACTGAGCCTGTGAACCCATCCCATTCCACTGCTTGCACTCCTGGATCCATTGCTGCTGCAGGTCCACCTTTGCTGGTGCTGGACGCTTCACTGGCCACTGGACGGGGGACAACGCAGGAAACTGGGAGAACCTGTGGTTCAGCATTGCAGGTGAGGGCGGTGCTGATTGAAACACGCTTGCCAGTGACCGCAACCAAGAAATGGCTCAGGAAGGCACCCTGCTGTAGTTGAGGCTTGTGTGGCCAGCGGATTAACGGCCAAGCTGACCAGCACACCAACTTCCGCTCAGGTGCCGCGCCTTGCGGCCTGCTTAGCCAGATAGGTCTGGCTACTAGCTGGCCACCCAGCAAGCCTGGTGCTGAGCCCAGACAGGGGTGAGCTGAGCTGAGCTGTGCTGACCTGAGCTGAGCTGAGGCTGACTGAGGCTGGAATAGCCTTAATGAAGCAAAACCTTTCTTGCATGTGTGGGGTTTCAACAGACTCCGTTGCTGGTGCTGGCATTGGCTGGACCTGCGCTTTCCGCATCCATGATGGGCTCACTGAGTGGCGTCAAAGGGCAGCGCACAGTGGACGCAGCTAACCAGCAAATAAGCAATTGTTGCAGTCTATATTTCTACCGCAGTAACACTGCAGGCACCCATGAACCACCATGGCACTTCTGAGGCAAGTGCCATGGAATCAAAACTGGTGACAAAGAGTGTTGACTGGATTTAACATCTGCACCACGCGCCTCCGCAGCCACGCCAGGTTGGGGTCAGCAGGACTCACCATCTGCTGCTGCTGCTGCTGCTGCTGCTGCTGCTGCTGCTGCCGCCGCCAGGCGTGCTGAACAGCAACATGTGGGGCATGGCCATGGCGGGCGCTGACATTTGCGGCTTTGCCAACACGGCCCAGGTGCGCCGGCAATGCAATGCAGCTTTGGGTTGAAAGCAAGTTGAGTGGTGTATTAGGTTATAGCACCTCCGCCCAAAAATGTCATTGCCGACATGGTTACAGGTGCGCCGGCAATGACATGCAGCTTGGGGTTGAAAAAGGGCTCAGCGGTGTCTTGGCTTACAGCACCTGCGCTGGCAAGTGTAGCTGCGCTGACTGAGCAGTTGTGCTGGCAACGTGGCTTAAGATCACACGCTCTCATCGGGGGCGTGCGTGCATCATTGTGACTTTGCAAACACACAAACATATGTCGCTTGATCAGCCCGGGCGCGGCTGGCTAGTGAGGCACGACTGCTGCCCGTCAGCCGACATTAGAACATGTAGCATGGGCGATGCCGGCATGCCATGCTGCAGCGTCGCTTTGCTGACATGAGTTAGGTGGACCAATTGCATCACAACAGGCTCTGTTGCGGCTGTGGGATCAATGCCAAGCTGCACAAGCTCAGCGCCGCAGCATGTCTTGTGCTATGCTGCATCATGTGTGTTAAGACATGACGCAGCTGTGATGTGTGTATGTTGACGTAGGCTTGCATGACAAGGCAGCAGCGTGCCGAAATTAGTGGGCCGAGTCTGTTGCGACGTGCGCCCACCGCAGTATAGCACTGCCTTTGCTGGTATGCCAGAAAGAAGGTGCTGCTGCTGCTGCTGCTGCTGCGCAGGGCAATGTGGCAGAACTCGCGCCACCCGACCGTTTCTCATCAGACCATGAATTTGAACAGCTGTGCAGCAGGTACGCAAAGCTGAGTCACCATTGAGCATGCATAGCAGCGGCAGCAGTAGCAGCAGTCGACAAAATGGAACAGTTTGCCAACCTCTGTGTGTGTGATGCGGGGCAGCCAACAATCATTGTGTGAGCTAGTAAACCGTATGAGACACAGCACAGATGGCTGACAAGAAGTTCGCAACAGTAGGCCCCGCACCCAAAGTCCTCACGGCTCTGTGACACAGCAAGCTGCAACAGCTGATCGCTTGCCTTCCACTACAAACCCACATACATCACAAGGCAGGTTTGCATGAGTGCTCGGCAGCTGCACATCTGCTGGCCTGTTCTACCCCTTGAGCTCAAGCATGGTGACTGCCGTCATGGGGACCAACTCCAAAGGTTGACATGCGGTGACACTGTGTGCTGTGTGCACTGCCGCACTGCAGGTGGACATCTGCTGGTGCGTTCTACCCCTTCAGCCGCAACCACATGACCACCCACGGCCGCCAACATGAGTTCTACAGGTGACCTGCTAGTCGCTTTTGAGATCCAGCTGCAGTACCGCCACAGCAGCTGACAGCCGTGCAAACACGATGGTTAAGACACCACGCGGTGCGGCGCCACACATCTATTACTTTCATCAACTCGTACATCTCTCATACAATGTGAACCGACGTGCTTCAGCAATATCCAGCAGTCACAACAAAGCACCTTCCCAACCACCTGAGCAGTGGCGACGGACAGCTCTACCAGGTGGTACCAGTCAGCATTGTGTTGCCGCGGCTGCGGCTCAGAAAGCATGCGAGCTCCACGCTGAAACACTGTATGTGGTGTGGCCGAACACAGCTCAAGTACGGAGTACCATTCAACCCTGTGTTGCCACCCAGCAGATGGCCAAGCCCCACACCTGCTGCTGAGACAGCATGCAGCCTCCGCTGCCAGCTGCTGGTCCACACGTGCCTGCTCAACCAGTCACGCCTTCGTTCCTTGCTGCAAGCGGCCTAGCGTGCAATAAGGAGTACGGCTTTTGACGCACAAGTTCCAGCCGTGAACTCCTGCACATGCTGCAGCTGCCGCCCAGCATCTTCTGCCCTACTTCCGTTTCCGCAGGTGGCTGAGTGTGACGGCTGCCGCCAAGAAGGCGTACGGCCTACGCTACAGGCTGCTGAGCTACATGTACAGCAGCTTGGCCACAGTCGCCGCACAGGGCGGCACGCTGGCGCGCCCGCTGCTGTTCACAGACCCCAGCGATGCCCGCGCCAGGTGAGCTGCTGTGCTGGCAGCTACAGCCCATCAATGTGTGGACCTGTGATGTAAGTGTCAGGATCTGCATGCAAGTGGCAGCACACTGCTAAACAATCGCTGTGGATGTATTGCTCTGCGTGCGGATTGTGCTGGTTGGTTGACATTGTTGCTTGGGAGCAGCTGGTGAGAATCATGCCTAGCAGCACAAGATTGACACCGCATGGCCAGCGGGCAGGCCCGCTGCTTTTCACAAGTGTTAATAAATTTGAGAGCACGCTGGCAGCGTGGGGAATTTGATCGTCAGCAAGTGCCTGTAGTAGGTTTTTGCTTCTATTACTCAAGTGGTGGTCATTGTGCAACTAGCTGTATAGACCTGAGATGCTGCAGGAATGCTGCGCGGCAGCGGATGCTCGGCACCGCTGCACACATGTGCCGGTCAGGCTTGTCATTGCCACCAAGTGACTCTTAGGGAGCTGAGAATGAGATGATCTTGTCTGGCTGGAGCTGCATATGCATTAGCATTGCATATCGTGTCCTGCACCGACATTGGTGGTTAGTAGCAGTGGATGCCAGCATAAGGGCTGTGTTGGTTGGCCATTCAGGCATTTTTGGCATGTTTTGATCGATCTGGTTGCATTTGGCTGCTGCTGCTGCTGCTGCTGCTGCTGCTGCTGCTGTGATAATTGCCCTGCAGGAATGCGACGCAGCAGTGGATGCTGGGCGAGGCTGTGCTGGTCAGCCCCGTCATATCCCCAAACACAACCAGCATACGGCCCTACTTCACAAGGGGCAACTGGTGAGCGAGCGAACAGGTCACGCATGCTGGCAGCACAGGTCTCTGCATGTCTGGACGAAAGAGTTGACGGGGCAGTTGGCTGCGACCTGACGCTGCTGACACCGCTGCTAGTGCTACACAACAGCAAGCGTAGTTGGACATACGCCATTATCTTACTTTTTGCAGTTCCATGCTCTCCCTCTTGCAAGCAAGCGATGTGTAACCACAGTGATAAGATGAGTGGAGTGCAGATGATGACTGCATGGCGGGTGTGCCGGTGCGCTGCATGGGGCTCCCTCACTTGCTGGCTTGCAAACATGGCCCATGACGGTCGTGATCTACTGCTGAGCGCACTGACCAGCTCTGGGCGCCTGCGTGCATACCTCCACCACGCCACAAAACACGCAGGTACTCGACGTGGGACTTCAGGCGGCTGCGCGTGCCGAGTGGTCGGCCAGTTCAGCTGCAGGTGCCTGTTGGAGACATCCCGGTGCACTTCAGGGGCGGGTCCATCGTGCCGCTGCAGGTGAGGCCTCAGTGACTAGGTCTAGCTACCCATAACCTACACGTTGTGATGAGGGATGCTTGATGCAGCCTGTTTGCTCAAGGCAACATTTGACGGTGTTGTTTAGCCGGTGGATTCGTAGGTTATTTAGGGCCGCTGCCACATTGTAGGTACCGCTGCCAGCTTGCCTGCAATGCATGGCTGCCTTGGGTGTTGGGGCCTTGGCAAGGTTGTGCCGCTTGCATGGTAGAAAGTGCCTGTGTCTCCCAATAAAGAGTCCTATTGTGTGCTGAGCAATCTGGCAGCTGCCTTGGTTGGATAGCTAGTGGCTGCAGCCAGGCAGTAGTGCCTTGTGGTTTAGCAGATAGTATGTATAAACATTCCAAATGCCCCGCAGGGGCGGCAGCATCCTGCCAATATTGCATTGATGCAGGGCTGTTGCAACAGTTGTCTCCACGTTGTTGGGACTCACCTGCTTGATGCATTTGGGTCTGAAACGGGTGTGTTGCTGCTGCTTGGCATGCACCCAATCTGCCAATTGCCTTTCTCTGATAGCTTGCAAGCCCAAGCTGAGCTCTGCAGAAGCCTCCGCACAGCAGCAAAGGGCAGCCATGCAGTCTGTATGCCCTGCACAAATGCTGTTGCCTTGCATGCACTAGCCACAATCAAGAACACGGAACACCGCAACACATTGAGTCTCGTGGACTGAAACCTGCCCATACTCTGCTTGACCCTTCAAACTCAAAGTTCTTGCATGCTGCTTCCCAACATTGCACTGATGCTACATCTGTTGGGCAGCCAGTGGGTGCCTGAAGCTGCGAAATTTGGCGCACGATGCACTGGAAGCCTGTACCGCTGGTCACACCAAAGAAACCTGCTGCTTTCAGACGCCCCGTGTGGCTGCCTGTACCATGCAGGTGACACCAGGGCTGCCGAGTGTGACGCGGGAAGTGCGCTGGAAGCCTGTGACGCTTGTGGTGGCACTGCCGGCTGAGCCATCCCGCAAGAGGGCAGCTTGGGGCCAGGTGAGGGCCAGTTTGGACGAATTGCATGCACATGCCAGCTGAACCCAGCTGGCATACGTTGTGTTCATGATCTGAGCACCTCCTCTGAGCTTTTGCTCCCTCCCAGCTTGGGTTTGCACTGCAAGTATCATTAATGAGGAAACATGCGGTGGCATGCAGTGAAGAATGTGTGTTTCATCATCACTTGGCCAATAATGTATCTAAACGGCATCAGTAATAATTTTCTTGTAAGTTCAGGAACGACCAAACCAGGTCATGCAGATGTAGGTGGCATCAAACATGTGACCATGCTCATGTGCATGCAGCCGTCAGCTTGATGTTGATGCTACTGAACCACCCTTTCTGCTGCCTCTCATGACAACGCTGCGACTTACGGCCACATGTCATGTGCCACAAGTGAAGTTCAGTGGTCCCAATGCATGCGTGCTCTGCTGCAGGTGAATGCCGGGCCGCTGCCGCCACACATCTTGGATGCACCATGTGCTGAGGCGCACATGCAAAACCCGGGCCGGCTGGTGTCGTGTGGCTTTTTGTACGCGGACAACGATACTGTGACGGTGACAATCAACAACACACTGCAGGTGCGGCAACCCGGCTAGTGAGTTGTGGGAGGTGTACGCCCACATGTGGGACGCGCTCAAGGTCTCCCATTGTCAAATATTCCCTGCAAGGAACAATTATTCAACTTGCGTTAGTGTCATGCATGACGACACACCACGCAAACCTTTTCAAGTCCTTGGTTGTTTTCATTTGGCCAGTATGGCACGCTGGCTCGCGTGTGCAGCTGTTGGTGGCTGGTTTACTAGATAGATATGTACACGGACAACAACATGGTCAGCATCGGCACCAACAACATGCAGCAGGTCATTCTATGGCCCATAAAAGCATACAAGCATCCTGTCCAGGTTACCTCTTACACACCCCATTGTTTGTACAACGTGCCACATCATCACCTGCCGCTCATGATACTGCTAATCTCTGCTGTATCTGCGGTGTCCGCTGCAACACTTGTTGCTGCAGGTTTGGTTCACGTCGGTCACCGCGCAAGGCGGGCGCTCCGGCACCATCAGCAGCCTTGTGCTGGCCAACTCACCGCCTGTCAAAGGCAAGCTGGCAATTGAGGCCATCAACATCCTGGGGGTGCCGGGCACCGCCGCAGACCAGCCGTCAGTCAGCGTCTACAGCAAGGGGCAGAAAGCGCAGTCAAGCTACGACGCTGGCACTGGGGTGTTGAAGATCTCAGGGTTTATGTTGGATGCTGGGGCACAGATAAACGTGGATTGGCGGTTACGGAAACCTTGACGTGCTGCTGGGTAGGAGGGTGTTAGAGCTGCCGTAAATGCTTCTGATGTGCCAGCCACTGTGACCAATATCTGCGGCGCATGAGCCGTGTGGTTCAACGGTGTGCATGTCTGTGCCTGCAAGTGCACGTACGTGTTGCACACACACGTCGCTGTGTGATGCAGCAAATGGGCTGAAACGGCATGTTTGCTGCAATTAATCTGATCATTGTTTGTGCTTTCCGTTCATTGCTGAATCCACCAGCTGCACACTTTCCAGATGTGATCAGCTTTCATAATTATTATGTCACGTCATGGCTAATCAGCCTCAACATCTTGTTATTGTGAGCTTGTGTGCATGTCCATGCAACCATTGTTGCTCCGTGAGCAGCTGCTCACGCCTGCATGCAGCGGGTTGATGGTTTTCGGGACGATATTTGGTAGCAATGGCTTTGTCCTTTTTCCTTTTTAGCTTGCTTTTGTTTTGCTCTTTGCCCAATGAGCCTGTCATTGGCTCCCTAAAAGGGCGAAATTACCCATGTAACTTCCAAAATGTGAAAACGTGATGTTAACATCAACGTTAACATCTATAGAAAGCATTGTGAGTCAGCCGACCGGCTGACAGGCTGTTGCGGTCATACGTATACGGATCAGTTTCATTGCAAGATATCCTACACCGGTCAGACTCCAGGATGAAATGATGCCCAATTTGAACTTTCAGGCTGCATGATTGCCAATCGCCGGTGGTTGAAACACAAACTAGCTTCCTGCTACCCTTCCAGTTGGCAGCCATCAAGAGATGTGGTGACTTTCAACAACCACCAAAGTAAGGCCACACGCCCAACCACTAACGAGCCTTACAAAGCTTGTGCGGTCTAACAACATGCAAACAGAGCATTCGTCAACCAAACCATATTAAAGACTAATGATGAAAGACAGGCGACTGCGCTTAGACACGAGTGTTCTCTGTTACCATTCCGACAAGAATGCCATTCCTTATATAGGCTCAGTTGGCCGACTACACGACATGATGACACATATGATCACATATGATTACACATATGATTATCACATATGATCATGCCTGCAACTTTCTCGTTCTACGTCCATAACTAACTATGCAACAATCTCCGTAATACTGTGCACAGTGATCACGTGATCATAATAAACTATATGATCAGTTCAGCAGGAGTGCTGCCTAATCGCTACTCTGTCATATGCGAGTGCACATGATGTTAGAGTGCGAGCATGGTGTGTGCTGCAGTGTGCAGGCTGGACATATTTCATCACTCCCACGCCGACTGCATGAACTGCAAAAATGCACACAAGTGGTCAGCATAGTTGAAATGTATGTACCTGCAAACAAAACAGCATTTTAGCATCGAGACATGAAGGGGTACTCCTCAAAGAGTTGCTAGCAGTACAAGGTCCCTTTGTCATGTTCATTCCATGAAGCAACTCAAGTGTTACTATGTATGCTCTACTTAGATACTACCCTGTTGCAATACTGTCGAGTGCAATTATCAGGGAGCAAGTATCTAGTCAACGCAGCCAGATTGCTGCCTAATCCATGCTGTACAACTCTGCCTCGTGCTGCCTGCTCTTCTTCTTCTCTTAGCTCCCACGGCCGCCTTACACGGGGCCGACTCCCATGCCAGCAGTGCACTCAATCTGCTTGGGTGCTGGCAGTGCCTTGGTAATGATGTCAGCCAGCTGCTCCTGTGTCTTTACGTAGCTGAAGGTGACCTCCTTGCGCATGACGCGCTCGCGTGCAAAGTGGTGGATCACATCAATGTGCTTGGAGCGCAGAGATGAGATCCGGTTGCCCAGCAGCTTGATGGCGCTCTGGTTGTCAGCCATGATGTTGATGCTGTCAACCTTGTAGCCAAAGCTGCTTATCAGCTTGCGAGCCAGAGGCCCTCCTTGACAGCGGATGCTGCTGCCATGTACTCAGCCTCTGTGGTTGATGCTGCGACTGTGGGCTGCCGCTTGCTCTGCCACGTGATGGCACCGCCGGCCATCATGTAGACGTAGCCGGTGGTTGAGCGGCGTGTGTCGATGTCACCGGCGTAGTCTGCATCGCAGTATCCCACCATGGCACCCTTGCTGGTGCCGAAGGTTAGGCCGTAGTTGGATATGCCGGCCAGGAACCGCACCAGGCCCCTAGTTGCTTGCCAGTGGGGCATGCGCGGCTTGCTCATGTAGCGTGCCAGTGCTCCCACGGCATATGCAATGTCTGGGCGCGTGCACACCATGAGGTACATGAGCTTGCCAATCAGCTGGCTGTATGGGTAGGTTTCCAGGTCCAGCAGGTCTCCTTCTTCAGCGCTGAGCTTGATGGATGAGCTCAGCGGTGTAGAGAGGGTCTTGGCGTCTGTGAGGCCGTAGTGCTCAACCACCTCCCAGATCATGAGCTCCTGTGAGAGCGTGATGGTGCCGCTCCCACGGTCCCTGATGATGTTGATGCCCAGGTAGTGGTTTGTCTCACCCACGTCACGCGCGTCGAAGGTGCTCATCAGACGCGTCTTGATGTCCTGTACTGCTGCAATGGTTGGTGCAGCAATTAGGATGTCGTCCACGTATGTCAGCAGGTAGGTGCTGCTGCTTTTGTTGCTTTGGACGAACATGCTGAGGTCTGCGTCCGATGCCTTGACCCCCATGCTGTCCAGCTCCTTGTGTAGGCGTTCGTGCCAGGCACGGGGTGCCTGCTTGAGGCCGTACAGCGTCTTGACCAGGTGGCATGCCAGGCCAGAGCCGGTCTCGTAGCCAGGTGGCTGCTGGATGTAGACGCGCTTGTTCTCAGCCTTCTCGCTGTTGAGAAAGGCTGTCTTGATGTCCAGGTGGTGGAACTCCATGTTTTGCTCAGCCACCATGCCAATGAACGCGCGCATAGTAGCGTGCTTGCCTACTCGAGCAAACACCTCATCGTAGTCCATACCCTCGCGCTGCTTGAAGCCCTTGGCTACCAACCGGGCTTTGAAGCGTGTGATGTTGCCGAGCTGGTCCGTCTTGACTTTGTACACCCACTTGACTGGGATGGGTGTGACACCTGGAGGTGCTCCAGTTAAAAAATTTCGCACGGGGTGCTGTAGCCACTGTCAAAGGTTACTTTGCTTGGTCGAATGATGCACTGCGCCTTTCACACGTGCGAGGTGGTGTCGCAGGAGGTGTTGGTGGTGCACCCCAAGGCTTGGTCCTTTTTATGGACTTGCTTCTTTTGGATAACTAGCTGGCGCGGAAACGTGTGATGGTTGTCTTAGACAAAGCAGGTAGAATGAGGCCTGCGCTTGAGTTGGCCTTTTTGACGTCGAAGTCCTTGGAGGCGGTTGTACTGCTGCTGTCAAGACTCATTGCAAGACATGAATTACACCAGCGATAAGCTGCTTGTTTGTTGCGCTCCAAATAGCAGAAGCGATCGCAGACGCTTTGCTTGTTTTTCACCTTGCCGCACCTTTGCATTGCCTGCCTTTCCCGCAGTTAGCACTTTCGGGCAAAACCTTGCCGCACTTTTGCTTTGCCTGCCTTTATCGCAGTTAGCACTTTCGGGCAAAACCTGAACGAGAGTTGTCATGCGCACGCAGAAGCACCGAGGGACAGAACTTGTCGTCGAAGACACTGTAGCTGACAGTAGCTAGTACAGACAAAGCTGTAGAACGCACGGCTTTGCTTACTTGTTGCTGTTCTGCTTCTGCTTCGACTGCTTGACCGCAGTCGCCCTTCCAGCGAAGTTGCTGATCTTCGTTGCGCAGTGGAAGCGTGAAGATGGGCTCATAACCTGATGGAGATGCTGCTCGCTGAGGGCTCGGGCACTGGACTAACTCTATTACCATTCCAACAAGAATGCCGACAAGAATGCCACTCCTTGTATAGGCTCAATTGGGCGACTACAGGACATGACGACACATATGATCACATATGATGAATAAGGGCCAAGGGAACAACACATATCCAAGGTGGACATGTTGTACCTTGTTAGTGACTCATGCCTGCAACTTTCTCGTTCTACGTCCATTACTGACTATGCAACAATCTCCGTAACACTGTGATCATAATAAACTATACGATCAGTTCAGCAGGAGTGCTGCCAGTCGCTACCCTGTCATATGCGAGTGCACATGCTGTTAGCGAGCGAGCATGGTGTGTGCTGCAGTGTGCAGGCTGGACATATTTCATCAGGATGCTGATGCTGCCGTGGCTCCTGTGGTGCTGGCTGCGCAGACTTGTTTGCTGCTTTGCCGACTGCTGGGGCTGTGACCTTGCCTTGCTGCTCTGCTGCTGAGCTGTTGATGCTTCAGCTGATTTGCTGGCAGCCTTTGCTGCTGCCGCTGCTGCCGCCGCCTTACGTACTTGGTATAGACGATGACGCTTTGCTGCATCCTTCTCTTCCTGCGCTGCCCTGCGCTTTGCCGCTGCTGCACTCTCCTGCTGCTTGACATTTGACTGCAAGCTGCCTTGCGATATCTGCCCTTGTTGCCGCCGCCCAATACTTCTCTCGTTCACGTGTTGTCCCACGGTGCTAACTACGTTCAGGCCATCTAAGCAAAAGGAGCGACAGATAAGCAATCCGTGCGATCGAAACTTCTGCCCTTGTTGCCGCCGCCCGATACTTCTCTCGTTCAGGTGTTGTCCCACGGTGCTAACTGCGTTCAGGCCGGCTAAGCAAAAGGAGCGACAAGTAAGCAAATCCGTGCGATCGAAACGTATCGCTGAAACGGATTGCTGTAAAGCGAAGGAAGTGCTGACCCTTCGGTGGTCTCTCTGCAGTGCACCGCAGCAGAAGTGCATCACCCGACAACCGTGTCTTCAAGAAGAGGAAGACAAACCCAAGCGTCGTCAAGAAGACTGCCCGAGACCAAGTTGTCAAAAAGACTGCCCGAGACCAAGTCGCCAAGAAGCCTGCCAGGTAGATTGGCAAGTGCTTGAAGGTTGTGTGCGGTAGTCTTGGGGCCAAGGTTGCGGATTGGTGTCGAAGAGACGATAAGCTTCGAGTTGGCCTGAGGCACAGCGTCCTCGGTGTACACAACACGGTGTTTGAGGCCGGTTGATACGAAGTTGAGGAGTTTGGTGTTGGTGGGGCTTGGCAGGCTTCTTGGCGACTTGGTCTCGGGCACTCTTCTCGACGACTTGGTCTCGGGCACTCTTCTTGACGACTTGGTCTCGGGCAGTCTTCTTGACGACTTGGTCTCGGGCAGTCTTCTTGACGACGCTTGGGCTTGTCTTCCTCTTCTTGAAGACGCGGTTAACCAACGTTGTCGGGTGACGCACTTCTGCTGCAGTTCACTGCGAGCAGAGATACCACCGAAGGGTTAGCACTTCCTTCGATTTACAACAATCCGTGTCAGCGATAAGTTTTGATCGCACGGAGTTGCTTACTTGTCGCTCCTTAGCTGGCCTGAACGCAGTTAGCACCGTGGGACAACACCTGAACGAGAGAAGTCTGTTTGTTGTTCATGCGCGCAGTGGAACACTATGGGAAAGCCAAATCCAGAGGCTGTCCAGTAGTTGTCCAGAAGGTGCCTGCTGCGCATTCGCAGCAACTTGCTCTGGATGGCTGCAGTGCAGTGAGGCTGAGTACGCTCAAACCATGCAGATTGTGCCGTGGAGCTTGGTAATGTCCGAACTGTACATGTCTGTGGCTTTTTTAGCCTTTTCAGGCCTCCACTTCACTGTGTGCGGACCAGTGTGCTAGGCACAGCACTACAGCTGTTACAGCGGCCAACATATGAGCAGCGGCAATCATACTGTTCCAGAATTAGTTATACTTGAGCCAAATATGCGTTGAATGCTTTTGAAAGGGTCCAACTGCCGCTGCAGGCCCTGCAACAGGTTAACCCTGAACCCCTCAGGTCTGGTGACAATTGCCCGACGCATAGGGCCAATGCCGCTCCCGGTGTTTGATTGAGAGACGATCTGGTCACTAAACTTGCGATTTAGGTTGTGAAAACACTACGCAGGCCCTTCTGATATATGTCCTCTTCAGCTGTCCTTGCTGCTCCTGGCTGTGACATCTGGCAGCTCACTGCTTGAAATGTGGATTTAGTATGAAACGAAAAGCTGGTTCTGGCAGCCTCTATGATGAAGCAGAAACTTTTCAAGATGCCAGCGGACAGGTGTACACCAGACGTTGCCCCCGCTGCCTTGACTTAGATCCTCGTTCTAGAACACAGTTTAAAAAGCATCATGGCCTTGGTAAATGCCCACTGCGGCGTCGTGCAGACGCCGTTGAGGTACCTGTGGATGCTGCAGCTGCAGGTGAGGCAGGCAGGCAGGCAGTAGTAGTGAGGACTGTTACACATCCGCTTCGAAGCCGGTGTTGCAGCCTATCTACCCACAGCAGAGTTGAGCCCTAGACGATCACCAAGGTTGGCGCGCCAGCAGATGCCTCGGCAGCAGCAGCAGCAGCAGCAGCAGCAGCAGCAGCAAGTAGCAGGAGATGCACGTGGGCGTGAGTCAACCCCTGTCCGGCCTAACCACAGGCTGGTCAGCCCTCCGTAACTGCAGGGGCAGCAGCAGCAGCTGCAGCATGTGCTTGAAGCAGCAGCAGAAATGGCAGCGGCAGCGGCAGCACATGATGATCAGGGGACCCCAAGGCGGTCCAGCAGGCTCGCAAACCAGCAGCAGCAGCAGCAGCAGCAGCCGCACCATAGATCATCACCACTAGCAGCAGCAGCAGGCGCAGGCAACAGTGTTGCAGCAGAGACATCAGCTGCTGCTGCTGAAGCGTTTGCTGCTGCAGCAGCGTACAAGGCAGGATTGGCCTTGGCTGGAGACAGCCCAGGCACTGTCAACAGAAAGGTGGCTGAGTACATGGGGGTGAGTTTAGCAAAGCTGCATCTTTTGCATCAGTGTCTTTATGGTCGTCGTCTTATGTTTTTTTGGTCAACTTGTGTTGTTTTTGACAGGTGGCGGCGTGTGCTGCAGGAAAATGGATAAATTGATGTTTGCAGGTGTACCAGTGTGCTGCAATGGCGCACATTGCAATGACATGCCAGAGTGTCAAGAACAAGCAGGTTGGTAAGCTGAAAAATCACTCCCGTCTGTGCGTCAAGCTGGTTGACCATTCCTGTCTTCTGCACCCTGCTGCCTGCTGTTTTACTACTTGTAGGAGGCGCTCTGTGCGGCACTAGCTGCTGGTGAGCAGCCAAGCGACAAGGCCATCCAGCGACCACCAGGTGCAGACAAGCCAGTGGGCAGGCTGCCCACTGGCTTGTCTGCACCTGGTGGTCGCTGGATGTCCTTGTCGCTTGGCTGCTCACCAGCAGCTAGTGCCGCTTGCAAGCCTGCCAAGCAACGCGCAGCAGGCAAGCCAGAGGGCGCAGGCAAGCGCAAGCGTAAGCAGCGTCAGCCTCAGCAGCGTCGGCGCAAGGGGCGCGGGGGCCGGGGTGGGCAGCATGAGTCAGAGGACAGCGAGGCAGGGTCGGACAGCAGTGACGGCGGCTGGGATTCAGAGGTGGGTAGTGGCAGTGATGGGGGCGATGCAGCTGCTGAAGAGCTACTGTTTGAACCTGAGGCAATCCTGCACGAAACAGGGGGCAATGACAGCGGTGCGACAGCACATGCTGCGAGTGCTGCTGCTGCTGCAGCAGCAGCAGCAGCAGGCCGCGCCGGGGCAGATAGCAAGGGTGGCCGTCAGCGCAACAAGCCACAGCGGTACAGGGATGACACTTAGCTTGCGCAGCCGAGGACCGCTGCTGAGACGTTGTAGTGGTTGCAGATAGCACTTGACGCTTGTGGGCTTGACATGCGTGTTGCGCAGGTGTTGACAGCAAACACTGATGCAGCTTATAGCAACACCCTGGTGTAGTGTAGATGCTGCTTAGTGCTGTGCAGAGTGTGCTTTCGTGCAACTGCTTACTTAAATTTGTACTGCAGACTGGTGCATGCAGTACACACTGCATTCAATGCAGCAGTGCTGCACAACTGCAAGGCATGATTCCCAGCAGCGCTGCCTCGTGTTCAAAGCATATTGGGTGGCACTTAGCACCACGTGTATGCGTGGACTTGTGTCTTGCATGCATGCTACACCGCATTGTTGCAGGCCTGCTTTGTTGTTCCTGCAGGGGGCTGAGTGATGATCCTGCAGGGGCCTGAGTGATCGACTGGGGCCTGGGAAGCCTCGTATGTTGCATATCGATATATTTGTAACACAATAGCGTGCAATCTAAGCGTGGTGTGCTCATCCATAGGTGCATCCATATCTCGTACACGCCATCCAGAGCAGTACGCTCGGTCCTGTGGATAGGGTCGGATCTGGATCGCTCCTGGACGGGCGGTGACCGCCTGTGGACAGCCTTGTGGACGGCCTGCTATGGACGACTTCTGGATGACTTGTGGATTTGCATTTCCCATAGTGGAAGCGTGATCAGGCTCATAACCTGATGAAAGACAGGCGACTGCGCTTAGACACGAGTGTTCTCTGTTACCATTCCGACAAGAATGCCACTCCTTATATAGGCTCAGTTGGCCGACTACACGACATGATGCCACATATGATCACATATGATTATCACATATGATTATCACATATGATTCATGCCTGCAACTTTCTCGTTCTACGTCCATTACTAACTAAGCAACAATCTCCGTAATATTGTGATCATAATAAACTATATGATCAGTTCAGCAGGAGTGCTGCCTAATCGCTACTCTGTCATATGCGAGTGCACATGATGTTAGAGTGCGAGCATGGTGTGTGCTGCAGCGTGCAGGCTGGACATATTTCATCAACTAAAAAGCCACACTGACAGTCATAGCCGGACCATGCCTGTCCTTGAGGCAGTTGTGTCACTCAGAAGCACATGTCGCACTACATGTAGTGCACATGTTGCACTACATGTAGTGCAACATGCGTAATTGCGGGTCATATGACGCGGGTCATGCATGCGCCAGTGCGGGTCCCGCACTTTTCTGAGAAAACAATACTTTTTGCACTAACAGGGGACTCCCTATAGGGACGTGATAGCTATCACGTGATAGCTATCACGTCCCTATTCATATCATTAAGCCGTCCCTAAAACCGCTACTAGGGACGATGTATAATTAGAAGTGGGTTATAGATGTAAAATAATGATATTTTCCGTCCCTATTTTCGCGTCCCTATTTCGCGTTCTCCCTATTCTTGACACAGCCATGCGAGCAATCCTTGCTGCTTTTTACCATTCACGCGATGATTATGAACATGTATATTGAAGAACATGACACGTGTCCATGTCACGACAAGGCTCATCCATGCGCAGGTCCCCATCGCGACCTGCAGCATCATTGCCTGCAGCAGCATGCCGCTGGCACTCGTCCGCAATTTTTAACACAAGACATTTCGAAGTATTTCAACTGATTGCTACACATGTTTAGCACGTAGCACCAATGTATCAGCATTCCTGGAGGTGGCATAGGTTGTACTGCTGCTAGTGCCACTGCAGTGCACTGCATGGCGCCATGCTTCACTACCTGCCGCACGGCATCGGTACAAAGGTATGGCGAGGTGTTTGTAACAATACAGTAAAACGTTCACCCATATCCTGCTGAGTGCA
The DNA here is from genome assembly GCA_014080715.1 of Scenedesmus sp. NREL 46B-D3. NCBI lineage: Eukaryota > Viridiplantae > Chlorophyta > Chlorophyceae > Sphaeropleales > Scenedesmaceae > Scenedesmus > Scenedesmus sp. NREL 46B-D3. The sequence continues at coordinate 9,736 of JACERP010000122.1, read as the reverse complement.
AACTCGCTGCGTGCACATTTGAATCAGCAGATCTTCTTCTGGAAGCAGCACCAGCTGCAGTAGCCTGGCAGCAGGTGCCAACTGCGCCAGTTACGACACATGCGCTTGATGCTCACATCAATCAATAGCAGTATGATCAATTGTTATCAAGCTCGCTGAGGGCTGTGGCGGCCTACAGGACGCAAACAAGTCCGTGGCAGCCTGCAGCAGCTTTAGGGATGCAGCAGCAGCACATAGGGACAGTCAGGGACCACTTAGGGATGGGTTAGGGACGTCCTTGTCGCCACATATAGCCATTGAGTGCTCGAAAGCAGCAGCCCTTTTCTGCCTCTGCTGCTTGAAGCTAGGCAAAAGCGCCAGTAGAAACAAAAACAGGTTTCTGCAAGCAGTTTACCACTTACTATGGCTGAACCGGGATGCTTGCGCATGTCCCATGGGCCCAAAGTAACACCCCCCTGACCCTATGGTCAGGCTGGGATGCTGGGAGGTGTTCACTTAAGTGGAGGCGCAGGAGGTGTTTGTACCGTCACAGACACTCGCGTACAGAACCTACGCGCGCGTTTGATGTGTGCGTGGACCGCATGGGTAAATATTCGCTCATTCACTTCGCACGTGACATAACACATGAAGCACATACTGCGCTCGGGGTCTCGTCAATATCGCGTGTGTAGCTGAGACTTTAGAGTCTTGCAAGCTGGAACGCGTTGATAGTTGCTGGCGTTCCTGTACGTCTGTATCGAAGTTTGCTCCCGAGCCTGAGCTAGTAAGCAGGAGAGACCAATCTATATAGAGTGATACATATATGTATCAAACACAAGGGCATTTAAATTTGAAAAGTCCCATGGAAGGACAGAGCGCGGGGGAAAGGTGACACTGCAAAGGCGGGAAATAGCCTTGTCGCTGGGTTTCGCAGCAAGTCGCAGCGTACTTGAAACGGATGTGCTGTCAATTCCAGCGTTATGAAACGGGCTGCCTGTTGTCACTGACCTGCCAGTCACCAGGCACCCGCACATGACGTGCCTGGTTTCTGCTTGTTCTCTGCTGCTTTCCACTTCCAGTACTGTGCATTCGGCAATTGCAGCTGCAGCAGACATCACCGCATTGATGCTTGGACCTATTCAAGGCAGCAAACCCGACTGGCGTGGTGCAAACATCAAGGGCAAAGGCAAGGCAAGGACAGAGGCTGTGCCTGCCTCGCTGCTTGGGGCAACAGGCTGGGAGGCATGGACCTTTTCTCAAGACCCAAAAGCAGGAGTTGGCAAGTGAGTTAGGACACACTGCTCGTATACGGTCTTCTACGTAGAAGAAGGGCTGGATATACTTTACACTGTCATGGCCCTGCCTTTGCTGCTTGTGCATTCTTTTCCGTGTCAACAGCACTTGCTCAGGCTGTCACACCGTGGTAAACCACCAAAACACCACACGCGGCTTAGCATCATCCAGCCACATCCATTAGTGTGCAGTGAATCTGACATGATGTAACATGAACTTGTCTTTTGATAAAGCAGCAAGCTTGGGAGCACATCAGGAAGCCACATCGACGGCGGGTGTCGGCACAGCAATGGGTGTCATCACAGTGACGGCAGCACAGCATAATTATTAGGATTCATGGCATCGAGATAAGCAATGCAGCTTGTAGCTTGCACCGGCAATTCATGAAGCATCACGGCCAGTGGACAGATATGACACCAAGTGAACATCTGTTGCTGCGGAGTCTCCACTAGGCGTGCGGTTGCTGCTGCTACTGCTGCTGCTGCTGCTGCTACAGGCGTCATTATCACACTTCAACCGTCAAACAGACCACAGCACAGTTGAGCCTGGCCTGTGTCAACCCAAGCGCACCAAGCAGCAACAACTTGGCAGCGGCTGCCGTCGTGCCAGGGCAGCCGCGGCGTCACAGGCGCATGATATCAACCCCACCAGCGCGCAGCAGGTGATGCTTTACTTGGATCTGGCTTCCGCTTGTAATGTATACAAGACATGCAAATCACAGCTTGCAGGCGTCATCAGTCCTGCTTGCCACATTGGGTGCACCTGCAACAGGATGTTCCCTCCCTGAGCACGTGAATAACATAGCCCTTGACTACTGTCCTTGTGCATAATGCATCGGATCATGCCGAGGACTGGTGGGAGCACTCGATGAATGTGAGGCTCAGCAGGCAAGCGTGTTGAGCAACGCATGGTGCTCACTGGCAGCACCTTGCAAACACCTCACTTCCAACTGTGAAAACATGGCACTGCTCCTGCAGGCCTGAAGGCAAGCGCATCCTGCCACAGCCTGCTGCAGAATGCAGCACACTGTTCCAGGCGGCACCAGCAGCACAGCAGCAGCAGCAGCAGCAGCAGCAGCATGAGCCATACACAAGTGCATTGATGTCGACTGCATTTTCAGCAGGCTGCGCATGCGGCACCTGGAGCAGCAGCGCGGCACAGCCTATCGGATGCAGCACGTCATCAGGCAGCAGCATCAGCATCAGGAGCAGCAGGCAAAGTTAACAGCCGGAGCAAAACAAGCCCGGACAGCGCATGACGCGGTAGCAGCAACAGCACCAGCTGCTGCTGCGGCATCGCTCGCTCCTGCTGCTCAGGCCGCTGCAAGCTCAGGGCGTCCTGGATGTGCTGGAAGTCGGACAAGCATCAGCAGCAGCAGCAGCAGCACTACTAGGCGGCGGCGTGGCGGCTTGGCAGGCTTGGAGCAGTACACTGTGCAGCTGCAGGCAATGCAGGCAGCGCAGCCGGCTGGTGATCTCAGCAGCGGCAGGACTGGTGTTGCCCCACGCGTCCAAGACAACCCAGACTACTTCAGGACGTGAGTGCTGTCGCATTGATGGCTTTGCTGAACTGTCACAAGGTCGTCATGTTTATGAACCTCCACACAGTGATGACAGCTTGTATGCCTGCCACACTTCGGTGGCCATGCATGCAGCGCACTCTGGCTGCTGCACCAATGCTTGATGCATATTGGTGTGCCATGTAGCCGCTTGCAGTCACCAGCATGTACCGGCACGGCGCCTGGCTGTACGTTGCCTGACGCTGCCATGACCGCTGCCACATCAGTCACTGCTGATTCGGCGTGCTTACCTGCTGTTGGCGCACACACGAGGGCGTGTGCTCAGCATCAGGGATGATCCCATCTGTGGTGGCTTCTGCAGGCTGAAGGACCCACACGCCTTCCAACGATTTTGCGCCACTCTCAGCCCCCCAGCCACACAGCCATGCAGTTTGAGCACTGCAGCGTGGCACCAGGCAGCCCTTGGCATGAAGCAGCGCACAGCAGAAGCACAGGCACGGAGCGAGGTGGCAGCACTGCAGTCCGCAGAGGCGTGACTTGACTTGCTGGGCCTGTCATTGGCCTCCAAAATGGGCGAAGCTATGCATGCAACCTGCAGACTCTGAGTGTTGTGCAGGCATGAATGCAGTAACTGGTCAAGTTGCTGGCCTTGTCACCAGGCTGCGGCTGCACCCTGGGCCAGCTAGCTGAGCGCTGCCAGCGGTGTTGGGGGCCTAGCAGGCTGGCACTGTATCAGCAAGTTGCAGCTATGTACAACTTGCGGATATTATACATAGCTGCACTTGGACGGTAACTGGCATGTGCGCCCTGCGTAGGCCGTATCTGTACGGTGTATGTGCACCGTAGGGGCCTTCACGAGCCGCCACGTGAAGAACCCAGCTGCACAAACTGCTGGCGGATCTGGGAGCCAATTTAAACTGCGGCACATGTCCCTGGCCGTGTTGGGTGAACCTGTGGACGCAGAGGTTATGTCCATCAGCACTTGCAGGCAGCTAGCTCAAGCGTTATGACTTCCATGGAATGAAGGCATTGCACGCTGGGCTTGGCAGCCAGAACCTCGACATTTGCTGCTGATGCTGCTGACTCAGCAGCGTTGGATGTTGCTCACCAGCAATGCTGGTACGTCAGTAGGGTGGTTGTAGGTGGTTGAGGCTGAATGTGGAGGTGGCGGTTACACTACGTTCATAGGGTGGTTGTGACATTGTCACCACTGGGCCAGTGGTGTTGGGCACTATGAATATACCGTTCAACAAGCAGCCTACGCACAACCGCTGGTGTGCAATACCGTACAAAGTTGGAATGGCTGTGCCATGTAATGGCGGATGTACCAGCACATGGGCTGCCCATGCATGGGCCATATGGCCCGCGGCGGCCTTGCAAGGGCCGCGATGGCCGCCATGTTGGCAACATGTTTCGCCATATGCGGGAACGCTTGTTACTTTTAGGACAATCTTGCATGATTGACACTATCTACAATTGTGTGGGCCCGGGCCCATGCTCAGCATGGCAGGCTGGTGCTACAGGTACAGGCCTGTACCTGTGGCCTGGCAGCATGGCAGGGGCAGCAGCAAGCAGTCACTTGTTGTGCCATTCAAAGCGCAGCGTGAGCAGAATTACTATTACAGTTACTTAACGGGCTGTTCCAAGGCGATTTTCCCTGCACAACTGTCAACTGTTTGTAGTTAGACGACAGACATGACACATACACCCTTCACTGCGTGTACGACATGCCCCGTTTTCCGCATCGACCATCATACGTTGACAAACTAAAAGGCATTAAAGGATTAAAAAGAATTTTTGACCAATCATTCGTGCAAACGACCGCGAGAAAGAAAGCAAAGGATGGGAGCTGCTGCTACGCGAGCTATCCTACATGCAAGGGCAAACTGTAGTAGTTGTAGGAGCTGGGATATCAGGCCTTCAAGTTACGCGCGCGCTCGTGAAACGAGGCAGCACCCCCTGGTCATCGAGCAGGGCGAGGTCATTGGAGGCATATGGGCCAACAAGGCATGTTCAGGCTAGGCGTGCAGGGTAAGCAGCTTGTTGCAGCGCTCCTTGGTCCGCAGGGACATGTGGCACTCTGGCCAAGTCTTGGGTAAAATTTGCTTGAGCTCTTTGTCCTGAGCGTTTGGACGCTGGTGACGGTCGTCGTTTACGATTTGCATGTCTTTGGTATTAGACACAGCGGCTTTGGCTAGCTTGAACTGCCGTGGTCATCTTATCAGGCCCACCTCTTCTAGTCTGGGCTTCTCCTTTGCCTCTCATGTCCCCATAAAACGCTGTACATATGTCGGGTTGGATAGACTCAAATAACGATCCTTTATGCTGCGTGCAGGATAGCACCAGGGGTGTTCAGCTCTGCTTTTTACAGCTTGCTGCACATCTGCTGCTCTCTGCACAGTGCTGCCTAGTACTCCTGCTGAACGCCACGTGTGGCTTCATCGCCGCTTGTGTTATCATTGTTGCAGTTCCACACGCCTGTTATGAGTTCGCCGAGTTCCCATGGCCAGCCGGCCTCCTGCAGGACGCTGCTACCTGCGGCCACCCAAGCAGCCAAGCAGTGCGGGCGTATGTTCAAGCGTACGCTGAGCACTTTGGGCTGCTGCAGCACATCAGGTCGGCAGCGAATGTGTCAGCTCAACATCAAACCTTGTGCGCTTTCTTAACCAACCCGCGCAGCAACCGTAGCAGCACAGCTGCCTGCACAGTTGTGCAGACGGCATTGCATGGCTGCCCACCAGCACGTGCACTTTGGTTGCAGCAGTGCTGCAGGTAGACCTCAGCACACAGTGGTCGATCAATGACAATGACTTGCAGTGTCCAAGCAACCATTGTTGCTGGGCGCGTTAATTTGCAATTGAACATGTCCTTTGTTCCTGCAAACCTCTCGGCTGCTGTTGCAGGTTCCGCTGCCAGCTGCTGCGTCTGCAGCCAGCTCCGCAAGGGGGCTGGGCCATCATCTACCTTGACAGGGTATCCGGCCTGCTGCAGGTGCGGCCGATAAGCCTGCGTCAGCAGGCAAGCAACAGCTGCGCGCACCTTCGCCTGGAAAGCTGCAGCAGCACAGACAGCTGCAGCAGCGACGCCCGCAATGCCGGTGGGTGCGGCTGTTCAGAGGGCGTGCAGCAAGCAGCGGCAGCTGGGCGTACCCTGTCTGACGTGCCACGGCCGCTAGCATGCACACCTTGTTTGCGTGCTGCCGCCGTGCTGCGCAGGTTGTGGCTGCCGACGTTGTGGTGATGGCGACGGGCACGCATGCCGCGCCCAACGTGCCAGTGTATAAGGTGAGGCCAGGCCGGCAGCACAGCTGATATGCACACGGCGAGTGTTATCTATATACACATGCGTGCGTGATGACTGGTTGTGCACAGGCATGCGGTTTGCTGGGCTGTTGCCCTGCCTTGACTGGTGGCCGCGGAGAAACTTGTTCTGACTTGTTTTGAATGCGTGCTTCTGCACCTGTGCAGGGCATGCAGCACTTTCGGGGGCTGCAGCTGCATTCAAGTGACCTGACCGACGCTTCGCTGCTGGCAGGTGAGAGCATCAGCAGCATCTTCGGATTTGCCTGTGAACACATGCTTTTCATACCACCAAGGGCGCTTGCAGGCGCAGCTGCTGCAGGCCGGGTCTGGTGCGACTGGGCAAAGCAGCACAGACTGCTCCGTAGCATGCAGCTGGTCAGTGTTGCTCCAACCATACAGCAGTGATGGCTGGGACATGCTTGGGTCGGATGCTTGATGTGACTTGTTGTCACAGCTGCTGTGGCAATGGCTGGGTCGGCTGTGCTGCGCTGATGCCCTGGCTGCTTGTGCTGGTGTGTTGCAGGCAAACATGTGGTGGTGGTGGGTGGTGGCCGGACAGCGCTGGACTTGGCAGCCATGGCAGCCGCCCGCCAGCAGGCCGCAAGGGTGACTTGGCTGTACCGACAGGTATGCGTGCAGCTTGGCGGCAGGAGCACGTGCTTGGCCGCGGCAAGTGTGCAGCAGCGCCCGCAGCGGCTTCAGCAGACGGTCATTGCAGCAGCAGAGCAAGACAGCTGGCAAACTCGTCATGCGCTTGCGTGCTGGCTGGCTGCGCAGCTGATGGAACTGCGTGATGTGTTCTAAAGTAACCACATATGAAGTCAGCGTTGGATGCCAGCACCGCGCAGCACAGGGGAGGGGGCAGCATTGCAGGCAGTGCAGGTCGGTGTGGACAGCCTGGCAGTTTTTGGTTTCAGGGGCGGCTGCAAGCATCACGTGGGTGCTTTTGCCGCACATGTTACTGTGTCGCGTCTGCGGGTAGTTTCTCGGTTTCAGCCGCGGCTGTGCTTCACCGCGCGCTGTCGATCTGTTGCTGCGCTTGCAGGCACACTGGCCCCTCCCGCTGCAGGTCGCCCCCTGCCTTCCTCTTCAGAGCTTCCTGTTCAGCCAGCTGCTGTCGCTGCTGCTGCCGCCGTACTACAACGCACCAGCATCGCAGCAGGCCCTGGCAAAGCTGACTGCCCCGTTGCAGAGAGGCGTGTGGCGCTGGCTGCAGCGCAGCATCGCGCAGCAGTGTGGGCTGGCAGCAGGGCTCCTGCCGAGCATGCCGCTCCAACAGGACCTGCTGTTCTATGGGCAGGTGGTGGATGCGGAGTGGAGCAGCATCCTGCAACAGCAGCAGCAGCAGGGTGGCAGAGCCACAGCAGCAGAGGCAGGAGCTGCTGGGGTGATTACTGGCGCAAGCAGGAATACAGCTGCCCTGAGTGTCATGCCGTCAATGCTGCTGCGCGTGCTGCACGGCAGTGCAGCGGCAGACAGCAGCAGCAGGAAGGGCAGCAGGGGCGCAGACGGCAGCAACACGCAGCAGCCACAGAGTGCAGGCAGCAGCAGCAGCAGCAGAGCCAATGGGAGCTGCAAGGGCGTGTGGCGCGGCTTCCTGCACCGCCAATCGGCAGCGCGATCTCCTCGCAGCACCAGCAGCACGGCGATGAGCGGCGCAGCAGCTGGAAGCGGCCCTCCCATGTCACGCACACCCGTTTCACGTCCCCAGCTTGATGGCACCAGCGCCAGCACTGATGCAAAGGCCGCGGAGGCCGAGGACGGACGTGGCGCTTGCTGTTTGAAGAGCTGCAACGGCAGCAGCGGCAGCAGCAGCGGCAGCGCGTGCGCTGTGGTGCCGCTGTTTGGGGAGGTGGAGAGGCTCAGGCGCGACGGCCTGCTGCTGCGCAGCGGCGGCGCCGTCGGCGCAGACGTGCTGCTGTACTGCACGGGGTACAACCGGAGCTACGAGTTCATCGACGAGGGCCTGCGGGTGAGCCCGCCTGCACGGGCATGGGCGGTGCGCTGCCCGCCGTCAAGTTTGGTTTGTCACGTGCTGCCTGCGCTGCGTGTGCCTTTTCGGCAACCGCGACCTCCATGGACCCACCTCATCTGGAAAGCAGCGGGTGTGCAGACATGCCTGGGGCTGATCTGATCTGATCATCTTGAAAGCAGCGGGTGTGCAGACATGCCTGGGGCTGATCTGATCTGATCATCTTGAAAGCAGCGGGTGTGCAGACATGCCTGGGGCTGATCTGATCTGATCATCTTGAAAGCAGCGGGTGTGCAGACATGCCTGGGGCTGCGTGATTCGTTTTTACTTTTGCGTGGTCTTGTTACGCATGCGTCGAGTGCTGCCTGCGCTGCTGCTGATCGTTCGGCAACGGCGACCTGCAAGTACGCTTCTTCAACGCAGGGTACGCACAGACACCGGCTGTGGCTGCGTGGTGTATTTTTTCATGGCCCTGTTACGCATGCGCCTGCCTGTTGTTTTTTCTGCCTTGGCAGGCGCGCCTGGGCCTGCAGAAGGACGGCCTGCCGCTGTTCCGCCACATGCTGCCGCCGCAGCTGCCGGGGCTCGCCTTTGTCGGGTGCGAGGCCGGCAGCTTCAACACGCCACTCACGGCAGGGCTGCAGGCCGAGTGGCTGGCTGCTGTGGTGGCCGGGCAGGTGGAGCTGCCTAGTCAGCAGGCCATGCAGGAGGACGTGCGCAAGATGACAGCGTGAGTGGTTGACGGGCGGTCGTGCTGTGCTGTGTGCCTTGTATGCTGGCAGAGGGAGCGGTGGCATCGACCGCGGCCTGTTCACTGCGTCGTCGCCCATCAGGCTGTGCTGCTGCGGGCCAGGGGCCTGCCCCTGCCCTGCGCACCACCGACGTACGCCGTCTGCAGCATGACATCAGCTCACAGTTTATCGAGTATCTGCTGCTGCTGCTGCTGCTGCTGCTGCCGCACTGGCTGTTTGTTTTATTTTGCAGCTGGTCGAGGCGCGTGTTCCCCCCGCACCGCCACCGCGCCTCCGCGGTGCAGCTGTTCATGCTGCAGTACCATGAACAGCTGCTGCGGGACATGCAGCTGGCGCCGCCGCGCCACGGCTGGCTGCTGCAGGCGCTCACCGCGCAGGACTACCGCTTCGTCTTCACCCTGCCGCTGGAGGGCGGCGCCCGGCAGCCAGCCCGGCCAGGTCTGGGTGGCCGCAGCAGGCCCGGCCGGCGCCTGGCAGGCCCTGCAGGTGCGGCAGCAGCGGAAGCACGGCGGGAGTCGGCCGCCGAGGCGAGCAGCAGCTGCGCGGGCAGCGCAGAGGAAGGCGAGGGCCATCCCCTCGGCGCGGCGTCCGTCGCGGCCGCAGCTGCGCAGGCTCTGCAAGCGACGGCGCGCTTTGCTGCCGTGCAGCCGGCGTCCGCCGCTGCAGCAGTTGATGCAGCGTCGTCTGGCGGCGTGCTGCGTCCGCGGCAGCAGCAGCCGGAGGCGGCGCAGCAGCAGCAGCAGTGCTGGGCGAGCATGAGTGAGCAGGACGCGATTGTGCGCGGAGTGCAGCCAGCGGTGGCGCTGTCTCACGCTGGTTCCAGTGGCAGCAGGACTGCACAGCTGCTGCTCGGTGACGGGCGCGGCAGCACCTGCGCGCAGGAGCGCCAGTGCGGCGTGCCCGGCAGCCCCAGCTGTGG